>RJWK010029548.1:0-25198 GCA_004363435.1 Platanista minor
ATAAATGCTGGAGAGGGTGTGGAGAAAAGGGAACACTCTTGCACTGCTGGTGGGAATGTGAATTGGTACAGCCACTATGGAGAACAGTATGGAGGTTCCTTAAAAAACTACAAATAGAACTACCATATGACCCAGCAATCCCACTACTGGGCATATACCCTGAGAAAACCATAATTCAGAAAGAGTCATGTACCAAAATTTTCATTGCAGCTCTATTTACAATAGCCAGGAGATGGAAACAACCTAAGTGTCCATCATCGGATGAATGGATAAAGAAGATGTGGCACATATATACAATGGAATACTATTCAGCCATAAAAAGAAATGAAATTGAGCTATCTGTAATGAGGTGGATGGACCTAGAGTCTGTCATACAGAGTGAAGTAAGTCAGAAAGAGAAAGACAAATACCATATGCTAACACATATATATGAAATCTAAGAAAAAAAGAAGTGTCGTGAAGGGCCTGGGGGCAGGACAGGAATAAAGACACAGACCTACTAGAGAATGGACTTGAGGATATGGGGAGGAGGAAGGGTAAGCTGTGATAAAGTGAGAGTGGCATGGACATATGTACACTACCAAACGTAAAATAGATAGCTAGTGGGAAGCAGCCGCATAGCACAGGGAGATCAACTCAGTGCTTTGTGATCACCTGGATGGGTGGGAGGGAGGGAGACGCAAGAGGGAGGGAGATATGGGAACATATGTATATGTATAATTGATTCACTTTGTTATAAAGCAGAAACTAACACCATTGTAAAGCAATTATACTCCAATAAAGATGTTAAAAAAAATTTATTATAAAAAACCTCTACAGTACCTGCTGAATCTGAAGAGAGTCATTATCTTTCAGAAACACACAAATCCAAAATAATATTAACTTATGCCAATTCAGTTTCAGCAAATCTTACTACAGAACCATGTTCATAATTCACAAAGTACTGCTTTTCTTTATTTGGGACAATTTAACAGGCCACATCAATTAGTTACTCATTAAACAAGTATCAGTGAAGAACCTCTAACATGTGGGGTAGGCACTGTACTTAGGATGGACCAGTGAAGGAAACAGACATGGGTGCTACCCTCATGAAGCTTAAATTCTAGCAGGAACCTTTCATCCAAACACAATACATTTTAAAAAAATGTCACATATATGAAATACACTGGATGAAATCAAAGTTAATTTATAGCCTTAATACATTTATATAAGCCTTATATAAGATAAATGGGCACACTATATCAAAACTTCTTTCATCATTGCAAATAAATCTTGCATCTTCTCTACATCTTTCCTTAGCAGAGATATTAACATGTGCCTACATCGTTCCTTAGCAGATACATTATCTTAGGTTACATATTTTAAAACCTTAAAGACATACCATATCCCCATTAAAATACATTTTAAAGGCTATGTAAGTACATTTAATGACAAAACCATGCCATAAAAATAAGACTTAATGCATATTATCGAGGCCATCAACCTCTAATCTAAGGGCAGCTTAGCACAGCTATTTCAGGTGCTGAGTACTCTCCTGAATCGCCACCCTGCCACGCTGTTGCTTGTTCAGCAGGCGAAGGACATCACTAACACTATACGCACAACCAGAATCCCCAAGTCATTTGATAGGGAAAGTTTAAGAAGAGATTTTTCTCAACAGACATAAGGCCTAGACACAGAAGGGCCACTTCGGAGGATTTCAGTGTTTCTCTTAATGGTCTGGTTTAAACAGTAGAAAAGGAATGATAAGTTTACAGTAAAATTTGTTTAGGTTTTTTGTTTTGACCACAATACTACCCAGATTTTGGGATAGGAGGAGAGAAAGCAGAAAACAGAAGAATCCCTAAAAATACTAAAAATCGACATCAAATGAATAAGGTTCCCTCACACAGAAGCAAACCACCCTAAGAGATGGCTTATGAAGATGCTGGTAGCTATCAAAAGCCTTAAAAATGTGTTTTGACTCAGCAATTGTACTTCTAATGGTTTATCCTAAGGAAATAATCAGACAACTACACAGGTACACATAAGGATGCCCAGTTTATAACGGCAAAAAATTATCAATGAAAGATCAGAAAGAAATTATGTAATCAGAATAAATTAGGTAGCCCTGTCATAAATCACTACAAGAGCCTCCCTGAATTCCTGTCACTGGGCTTGGAAACTGTGTTTACCTACCTTCTTCACTGCAACCACAGAACAGTAACGACTGATTAGGAATCACTCAGAGAATTCACTACCATGCTGCCATTAAAACCCAACACACTTCTAAGGAGGAAGCAATGTATAAAGAATGGGAGCCTATTTTAAAATTAACTATGAAATTACATTTGGTGCACATTATATACACACAGACCTGATTCTAAAGTGCTTATTTCTAGGTGTTGGTTTGTGGGTGTTTCTCCTCCAGTTCTCTTCTTTCTTAAAGGGCAACACTATACTAAAAAGATGACTATTACAGGTTAACTTAGGAGTATTTTTGCCTTGCAAAGACACACAAAACTGCTTAAAAAATTTTTAAAGAAATTTAAAAGACAGCGAGTTACTTTGGGTGTAGTTTTTACTTTCCAGGATCTGAAATTAATTTTCAACTCTTCATAAGCCTGTTATACCTGACAAAAATATTTACTCAGTATCATTAATTAGTTATAGCATTAAACTTGTTTGATGTTAGTTTCCAATGGCTATTCAATAATCAGCAGAAATGTCACAGAGCCCCCCTTAAAAAGCAGGGGCTCTGACTCCTTTTCAAAGAAAGTACTCTTTGGAGTACTTTGGAAAGAGGCCAGCTTAACAGTGGAAACTAGTTACTTGGAGCAAAGCAGCACAGCCTTCTATCACACAGGGGGGGACCACTGCACTGACTGATTTTAACTGCATGATACACCCATTCGATACTTAGCTCCTTTAATGATCTTCCCTAAAAGAAATGGAAGCAGTATATTTTAGGCTAGTGGGAATGAGTCGAAATCCAATTAGTTACTCTGAAAGCATCCTTTTCGAAGATTTATTTTCTTTCTTGCATGTCTGCAAGGAATCCCGAACTGTTAATGAAGGAAAGGAAACCTAGTAAATACAGTAGCCCCAGGCACCCCTCTAATAAACTCCAAGTTTTAATCAGTCCAGAGCTGTGCTGGCTACTGCAGTTTTCCTCCATCACAAGGTAAGAGGCTGGTGCTCCGGGAGGAGAATCAGCAGCCAGAGGGCACTGTGAAGGGCGTGTAGGGAGATTCATGTCCACAGGGGAATCAATTACCAAGCAAGCCTCACAGAGGCTGCTCCAGAGCAAGTAACTCTCCCAGTTTGGAATACAAGAATTCTTAAAAAGACCACCACCTCACTTAAAAAACTGTAAATCAAAATCACTGAGTATAAAATCATTAAAAAAAAATGATTAGCTATCCTTCTTAGCTTGAGAAATGACTTAAATAACATGGTCAACTTGTTTAAAATTCCCCACAATGACCAATTAATGTACTGTCTTAATTTAGGAATCCCTCCCCAAACCTTGTGTTACTCTCAAAGTAAATATCAAGGGGGAGATGAAGCAAAAGGAGGGGGCTTGATAGGGAAGTGCTGAATGAGAAATCGTTCCTGTGTATGAAGAACAACCAATTTTCTGACCGGAGAAACAACGTAACTGGGTAATCCACTACGATAAAAAACACAGAGCGCTCAGGAACACTTTCATCATGGTCATTTTTGCAAATAAATTCTCAACCATTACTTGTTTGTAATAAGGAACATATCTGGGTAGTAACTAAAACACTAAGCTGCACCTAAAATACACAAATCAAGATAATAATCCAGGATAAATTCTACTTTATGCAGAATGTCCTACACTTAAAAATGGCTGTGCCAGGCCTGTGGGGTCCTCAAATAAGACTCCAAACATCTAGAAGACTCCAAAAGGACCCAAAGGCTGTATTAAAAGACATCAAATTACTAATACAAAACATTTTTACTTTTATTTTCTGAAAAAAACAAAAACACCAGCTCCTTTCCTAACCCCCTACCACCCCACCTCCCTAAAAATACGTTGCCTCCACTGAAAAAATACAAGGTGCCATGACGATTAAACTAATGATACTTTCAAAGCAGGGCACATCTTAGATTTAATGTTGTTTCTGACGTTGGACGCTTCAACCAGCAGGTGAGAAGCATTTCAGCACACCTTCCCGACTTCACTTAGTCCCGAGGTCCCCCATCAGCTCTCCCACAGGTTGTTGACCGCAGCATCAAGGTTCACTAGCACTTTCCAGGCCCCTGCTGATGCCCAATAACGGCAGCCCTCTCGACCATCTGAACTCACCCCTGCGCTACCCTGAGGGACTCCCGGGCCAAACTGAGCATCCCCAAGACCGCCCAGAGCCTTCGGGAAAAGGCCCAGAAGGAGAATCTAGGCGGAGGGTCGTTAAGTGCAGCGTGGCCAGGCAGGACCGCCCCCGAGTGACACTCGTCAGACCAGCCACTGTTTAAAAGGAGAAAAAGCTGGAGGTGCCGTGGGGACGGGGATGGGGATGGGGGTGGGGGTGGGCGTGGGCGTGGGCGCAGCGCACGCGGTGTAAAATCACCCTCCGGGGATGCGGCCAGGAGGTGGGACAGGCCCTGCTCCCCCCGGGGCTCCCCACCACCCCCACGCCGGGGCTTTCTCTTTCGGGAGGCGGAGCTTCAGCTCCGGGAGGGCCGGTAACCGGCCCCGGCGCACCGAGGGCGCGGGGCGGGGGCGCGGAGTCGGGCCGGGACACTCACCCGCCGGCGAAGAGGTGAAGCAAGGTGTTCTCTTTCTGCTGACTGCCCGTCGCCATGGCCGCGCCGGCTCCGCGGCCCGGAGCCGCCGGGTGCCGCGGGCTCGAGGCGGCTTGACGGATGCACGAGGTGGCCGCTCCGCTCTCCCGGCTGTCCTCAGGCGGCCGCCGGCACCGCCTCCATGCGCTCGCGTCCCCACGACTGGCTCCCTCGGCCCGCGCCCTCTGCCGCGTGGCCACAGGCGCCTCACCTGCCTCTGCGGCGCGAGCCCGGCAGCCAGCGAGAGCCCATCAGCCAGCGGGAGCCCGGCGCGCGGCTGTCACGTGTGGGGGCCGGGCCGTGACGTCACTCGGCGGCGCGGGCCCGGGGCGGTGCGTGGCGGAGGTGTGGACCCGGATCCCGCAAGCCCATTGGCTGGCGGGCGGACATGGGCGGGGCGACTGCCTGAGCCAATGTGCATGAAGCGAGAACCGGCCAAGGCTGCCTGGTCCCTTGATGAGGGAGGTACAGAAACGGGGTCTTCGTTGAGCATAGTGAGACGGTGCGCCTGGCCTTTTTTCCTTTTTTTTAGTCAAGTTTACTTTGTGATACACTGTGTAAAAAAGTATATAAATTACATATGACATCTCACAGCTCTGTACTCATCACCCAGTTCCAAATAGCCTTAACCCCCAGTGTACCCGTGGTATCATTTTGTGTATCTTTGATTTTTCTAGAAATAGCATTATATGCTGCGATACGGTTTTTGGCCTCTTTTCTGATCATCTCCAGCCCAGATTTCTGAGCTGCTCTATCCGAGCTGCTTCTCTGCTGTATGTCCTTGGGTCACCGTCAAACTCAGCCTGGCAACTTCTTAACTCCAAGTCTGGACACACGGGCTTTCCTTGGCCCCCCCTTGCAGCACACTCAACCACACGACTCTGCTTAATTTCCTCACATAGGCTTCTGCAGTTACTTTGTTGTTTTATTTGTGTAAACTGTCCTTCCGCCCCTGGAGTGTAAGCTTCAGGAGTGCAAGGACTTTGGTTCTTTTGTTCACGGTTTTTCCTGACAAGGTGTCTGCCACTAGCAATGCCCAAGAAACGAATGAATAAATGTCCTGAACAGAACTCGTGACTTAATTCTTCCCCTCCCCCAAACCTGTCTGCTTCTTGTATTTCCTGTCCTGGAAGATGGTGACACCACCATCTGCACAGTCACCAACACCAGAAACTTTCCTGTTACTTTGGACTCCTCTCTCTATCTCTCCTCTACCCACCCCACCCCCCAGTCCACCTGGCACTTCTGTTTCCTGGAATTCTCCCAAAGTATCTCCCTCTCTGTGCTCCTTCCACTGCTGCTGCTGGTTTCGAGTCTTCGTGTCTCTTGTAACAAAAGTCTCTTCTACCTGCTGTCACAGGCCACCCCTTCAACACTTTAGTCCGTTGTCCTCCACTCTCACCCCCTCCAGAGGCACCAGGTACAGAATATACCAACACTTTGTTTTCAGTCTCCCAGAGCTGCTAAAAGCAGTACCTTGACCAGACCAAGCTGCTAGATGTCCTGTGTGTAAACACAGCAAGAGCTTGAGCAGAAGGGAAATTGTGTGCAAACACAGGAGCTAGGTATTTGATTGCTGGGAGGACTCTTTAAAAACAACTCTTAGGAGCAGTCATCCAAAATACAAATACAGTGAGTGCTGTATATTAAAGCCATTACTCCCCCTGGGAAGAGGGAAAGCCATACTAGTGCTCCATATTTGGGGAAAAAGAAGGAAGGAAGGAAATGAGGGAGGCAGGGAAAAAAGAAAGGTTTTTCTTCATGCTTCCTGGATCTTCCAAATCCCTTGATTCAGTTGCTCAGAAAGTCAGTGCTGGTTTTAGCTGAAGACGATTTATGAGGCACGAGTAGAAACAGGAGAGAGTAATGCAACCCTATTAACCAGGAGGGAGCTGTTCCCATCCGGGTGGGATTCTAAACCCAAGGAGATTCCATCCTTGGAGCACAGCCCTCCATCTTGGCTGCTCTCCCATAGAGGTGTCTGAGACTGGGACCCAGGCTTCTCACACCACAGCAGCCCCCTGCCCCCTCCTTTCCCTAAGGACTGTCAGTCTAGGCTGTGCTGGACACATAAACAGGCTTCCCCATCCCCTTGTTAATAGTAATGCTGCCTTCATGTTAAGAGTTTTTGCAAGGTCTTTCATGTATTTATCTCATTGGATACTCACACTCTTTGGCAGCCCTGTTGTTTTCCTTCCCTTTTTATGGATAAGCAGGATAGATTTGCCCAAGGTCACATATCTAGTTAGTGGCTGATGCAACAATCTTTCATGCCTCCCTGCCTTGGAACATGCTGTTGCTTAGGATGTCCCCTTCCTCCATTGGCCAGACTCCTCTGGACCTTTTCTGAGACCAGCTCAGAAGTCACCTTCTCTGTGAAGCCGCCCCCTGGTTGCCTGGGGAAATGGAGTGCTTTTTTCTCCTGTCCCTCACAGCTCAGCCAAGGGACTGTGGCTGTGGTTACCAGGCCATGTTGCTGTGCCGTGTGGCAATGAGCTGGACCAGCATTCACTCCCTGATGTATGTGTTGGTGGGAGAGAAGACTGGGACATTTGCAGAGGGAGGTCTGGACATTTCTGACGAAATGTTGAAAAGCATACATTGTTTGATCCCCATGTCAAGGAAGCTATCTGATTCATTCATTCAAGACATTCTTATTGAGTATCGACTCTGTTCAGAAAAAGCATTTGACAACACAGGATACCCATTCCTGAAAAGAGTTCTTAGCAAACTGGAGCAAGGAATTCCTCTACCTGCTGAAGGGTGTCACAGTAAACCTACAGCTGACATCATAATTAATGGCATAAAACTCCATGCCTGCCCCCCTAAAATTGGCAACAAGGAAAGATGTCTGCTCTTGCCATTTATTCAACAGGGTACTAGAGGTCGTAGTCAGTGCAATGAGGCAAAAAAAAGAAATAAAAGGCATAAAGATTGGAAAGGAAGAAGTATAACTGTCTTTAGTCATCGATGATGTAATAGTTTACTAGGAAATCCTAAGGAATATATATAACAACTGCTAGAACTAACTAGTAAATTTAGCAAGCTCAAAGGAGACAAGGTCAATATACAAAAAAAGAAATACAAAAAAAGAAATACTTTTTTTGCTAGCTGCAAACAGTGTGAATATGAAGTTTAAAAAAATTTTATTTACAATAGCATCAGAAAACCCCAACAATAACAACAAAGAAGCCAGACATAAAGCAGTACATGATTCTATATATGAAATTCTAGAAAAGGCAAAACTAATCTACAGTGACAGAGAACATATCAGTAGATGCCTGGGGCTGGGGCTGAGCCTGGGGCTGGGAAGGGAATTAACTATGAAGAGGCCAGAGGAACTTCTTGGGGTGATGAAAGTGTTCTGTATTCTGGTCAGGGTATACACACTTGTCAAAACTCATTAAAACTTACTCTTAAAATGGGTGCATTTTATTGTATGTAAATTATATCTCAATAATATTCATTAAAAAGAAAAAAGTAAGGCAGACTTCGTAAGTGCATATGTGTACATCATATCAAGTTTAGAAATGTGGATGGGCACAGACAGATAGTTACACCTGGAGATCCACTTAGGCATTGCTTAGTTTCAGACGTGGACTACTCCGAGACTTGGTGGGGTCTGGAGGAGAGACTTGCTTGGGTTTTTGGTAACCAAACCTGAGGTTTTGGTTTTGAAGGTCCAGAGGCTTCCTGCTGACCTGTTACCAGTTTCTTTTTGCTTTCTTCTTCTGACAGTTGGCTGTCAAACCTTTAATTGCTTCTTTAATCCTTGTTTTTCTGCAAAAGGGACACTATTGGGAAAACATCCCACTATCCATCCCACCCCCAGGGCCTGGGATTTCATTTCTTTGCAGAGATTCGTAAGGAGCATTTCAGTTTTGCAGAGTCTAAGGCTGGGGCAGGGACAAGTCTCTCCTGAGGGGTCCCACATCTCAGGAGACGCTGAAAGGCATGTGCCCGCCTGGGGGCTGGAGGGAAGCAGGGGCAGGTGGTGTGACTGGGGGCAAAGGACACAGGCCAGCAGCCTCTCTCCCTCCTTTCCTTTCTCTTTACCAGACCCAGCCTGAGCCGGGTTTCTAGTTACAGTCCTAATGAGGCTCTGCAAGCCAAGCCTTCTCACTAATGAAAGGCGGTGTTGTTCTGGCTCCTGCAAGGATAAGCCACTGCCAGTGGGTCTCCCTCTCCTCGTCCACAGGCGGCTGGAACCTGTTTTTCCAAATGCTTTGTGAGCTCATTATTCCCGACCCCACGTTTTCCTGACTGTTTCTTAGAAGGAAAGCACCTTCGGTAAAATGTAAATTCTAGGAGGCCCAGACTTGTGCTTCTGATATATTTTGAATAAAGCTTGGGACTTGACTGGACAGTCTTTCCGGCTGGGCAGGCACTGCCAGGGTGGATAATGCCCTTTTTATTCCTTCCTCCCTCCCTCCCTCCCACTCTTCCCTTTGTCCTGACTTCTGAGAGGCAGTAGAATATAGCACTGTGTCACCCAACTGCCAAGTTACTTAGTCTCCCCATGCCTCAGTCACCCCACTTGTTCAACCAGGCTAGTTATGGTATGTACTTCAAAGTGAAGATTAATAATAATAATTCTGCTAACACTGAGTATGTGCTACATGCTGTTCTAAGTCCTTCTAGGACACTTTCAGTAGGAACTATGACTGTATCTCCATTTACTATGTCATGGTCGGGGGAGGTCATCACAAAGCAGGCCTTGCTAATAATAAGTGACAGAGCTGGGATTTGAACGAAGGGAAAGTGCTTAACCACCCAACTACGTGGTCTGAGGTAGGACACGTGAAGAGCTTAGAGCCCTCCCCATGATCAATACTGAATACACAGTAGTTATGACCAGGATTCTCACCAAGTATCTATTTGCATCCATTGAAATGCACAAGAACTCTCACTTCCAATTTAAAAGAGCAGAGCAGGCTGGAGAGAGGGGTTAAGGACATGTGTAACCCTAAAAGAAGAGAGAACGGTTATTTACTGATCACCTGCTATATGACAGCCTTGTGCAGAGGATGCTATAAACACAACCCCTTATCCAAAACCCTGGGGTGTGTGTCACAAGTCAGAGCTATTCTGATGATTTTAGAAACACTGGACGGTGCATATACTGCATGCTAGATGACACCCCAGGCTCAGGGCAGCACTCCATCAGCAAGCACAGAACAGTTCTGGATAGTCACACCGTGTGGGATTAAAAAACACCGTGTAAATAGCCTCATGGTCCAGCAAGGTCAGAGTTTGCCGCCACACGAGGTGGCTCCAGGTCAGGTTCTGCTGCCGAGGGAGTTAGCTTCCAATTTTCGGGGCTTTCTGGGTTTTAGGGTGGTAGACGAGGGATTGTGGAGCAGCAGCTCACTTCATCCTCCCATCAAGCCTGGGAGGTGGGTATTATCCCACCAGAGCACCAGACTGAGGACTTTGCCTGAGGTCACAGAGCCCTGAGAGAGACAATGACAAGAGCATTCACACTAGCCAGGTCCAGTGCTATCTCATTTAATCCTCCCAACAAGCCACGACTTCTTATTATACCCATTTTTCAGCTGAGCAAACTGAGCTTAGGTGAGGTTAAGCAAGCTACCCTGCCTGCAGAATGGCAGTGCTTTACCACCAAGTGGTGGCAAAGGTTAACCATACCCACCTAGAGTCAGGCCATGTGGGTTCAAGTTCCAGAACTTTGGGCAAGTGGCTTAACCTCTCTGAGCATCTGTTCCCCTACTATAAAGAGGAGATAGATACTAATAGTGCTTGCCTCTCGGGGTTGTGGAGAGGATTACATAAGCTAATTGTGCCTTGGCCAGAGAAACTGCCAGTAAACATAAGTCTCATTATTATCATGCTTTGGGCTCCCCAGCCCCTTGATATGGGTTTAAGCTACATTGATTGGGGAGGGGGCTGCTGCTGGCAGTTGGCAAGGCTGTTTTGAGTGAGAGACTTTGAGAAGCGGGGTCTGGGTTTTTGTCCACAGGGTGGGGCCTTGACCTGGGGAGAGGCCCCTTGTTCTCCTCAACCTGGTACCCAGTGCTGACTGTGCTGACCTCTGAGGGATGCTGGGCCAGGAGCATCAGCGTGGATGCAGCCATCCCACAGGGAGAGACAACGGTGTCTAGACTCAAAGCAGCTTCCAACCACTGAGGCGAATGGGGCTGAGCAGGAGAGAGAAACGGGGCAGACACTTCTCATTCATTCGTTCATGCATTCATGCAACAAATACTGATTTGCCCGCTTCTCTGTTTCAAACCTGAGCCTGGCACAGGGCATCCTTAGTGGATGAATTTTATAGGGTCCTGCATGCCTGGGGCTTCAGTCTCTTGGAGACCTGAAGATTGACCTGGAATGAACCAGGCTAAAAGGAGGGGGGAGAATGGCCCATGGAGGAAGAGCAGCAGGGGCAAAGGGCCTGAGGCCTGCAGAGAAAACAAGTCCCATGGGGCCGGAGAATGGCAGGGAGAGAGGGCAGCCAGGTCAGACCAATAAGGTCCAGGATTTTGCACTTTATCCTGGGGGGAATGGGAAGCCACTGAAGGGTGGTGGTTTCAAAAGGGCAGTGGTACGACCTGAGAAGACTTCTGAAGATGCTTCTGGCTGCTGTGTGGTCAAAGAATTGGTTGGTGGAAGATTAGAATCAGAGAGATGTTTGGATGGTGCAGACAAGAAAAGAGTGGTAGCCTAGAGCAGGGTCAGGACATAGGGGGCAGAGGAAAGGGCTGTGCATTTATTTAGATGACAGACTGGGTGAGGGATGGCTGCGAGGTGGGGATACAGACCTTGGTCCCTGTGGCAGACAGCTGGTTTTCTGAGCCCACGTATAATGCAGTGGGGGGCACTCCTGTTACAGCCTTTGGCTGGCGGGGGCATGGCTTCCTCTACCTCCTTCCCCCAACTTGCTGACTGTCACGCTGGGCTCTCCTGGCCTAGCCTGAACCAGTTATGATTTTAAAGTGGGGGCCCAGGGACTTCTCTGGTGGTCCAGTGGTTAGGACTCGGCACTTTCATTGTTGTGGTCCCGGGGTTCGATCCCTGGTCGGGGAACTAAGATCCCGCAAGCCGCGCGGCAGGGCCAAAAAAAAAAAAAAAAAAAGTGTGGGCCCAACGTAGATGGCCTAGAGCCAGGGTGCTCGTGCCAACTCCAATGCTGATGATGGCAGATGTCAGAGCCCAGTGATGACCCCAGTGTTCCCCTTCAACCTGCTCCGAAAACCACTCACCCGTGTAAGCAAAACAGGAGCAACGCACTGAGGATCTGCCTTGGGGAAGCTGGGTAGAGAAGGGCTCTTTTTCTTGGGGCAGCTTCAGCTCAGTTGTACCTGACAGAACTGGGGGAAATTATAGCTCTCTCTGGCTTCCTGTAGGACCACAGGGGAGTTGGTAGACAGGGGACATGAGAGTAGGGCTGGAGTCCCGGTGGGTCCCTGCAGACGTGCAGGAGGGCACAGGTGCCTGTGTATCCTGGGACTGTCCTTCAGGCTCTGACAGCTGACTTCTCAATGGGCTTTTTTCCTGGCTGCCTGGCCCAGGGAGGGGGAACCAGGGCACCAGGGTTTGAAGGCTTCATTAGCTCTTGGAAATTATCCCACGTTTGCTGTCCTCCCAGGGGGAGCTGGCCCTGGTTGCAGGCCTGGCAGCCCCACAGTCTAAGTGGGGCAGAGCTGGGCTGCTGTTACCCTGGGCTCAGGTCAAGGGAGGGGGCAGGTGTACAAAAGGGAGCCAGAATCCTAGTAGCCTTTATAGAGCACCTGTGCCTGTATTAACTCACTCAACTGTCCCAACAACCCCGTGAGGTGGAGAATGTTATTCTTGTCCCCACTTTACAGATGAGGAGACTGAGGCACAGAGGCTTTGAACCAGTGTGGCTGGGCTCCAGACTCTATGTTCCAACCTCCCAGGACTGGATTAGGGGCTCTCAGCAGAATGCATAATTATTCTTTCTCCCTGATCTGTAAGCCACCTTGCCATTGATCACCCCTCTTTGTGCTGATTTGTAAATCTATTACCAGTGAAAGGAGAGGAAGGTAGGGGTAGGGAAAGAAGACAAGCTGGGTTCTCATTACCAGAGGGCTTTGGCTGCCACGGCCATGGCCATGAGCATCAAAGCTAATGGTAGCCGAGCAAGTCACTGTGTGCTCTGCCACTTACGGGCTGTGTGACCTAGAGTGAACCTGACTTTCCTCTTTTATAAAAAGATGCTTAAAATGCTTACTTCACCGGGGTGTTCAGAATCTCCCCAACACACACCCTCTCTCAGAGTTAGAAGTGGCCCCTCCTGATTCCTTAGGACTCAGCCCACTCCTTCCTTGTAGCTCTCCCACTAGACTGTGGGGTCCGGGACAGGACAGATGGTTCCCAGCACCAGTATGCGAGGGCACTGGGGGAGCGCAGTTGGATCATTGATAAGTAAAGTAAGTCATGTGCCCCGCAGTAATTTTACAGATGGGGAAAATGAGGCTTAGAAACGTTGCATCTCGATAGCTCTGCAGATTGTAAGGGACAGAAATAACAAGAGGCCTGAGTCTTATCACTCCCGATTCCATGGGATCCCGATGCCCATCACTGAAGGCTATGTGCTGGGTTGTTGACAAAGTGTTTTAAATGTGGTCCCTACCACTCAAAGACAGCCAAGCCACCCAATGCTGTGATTGGGGGCCAAACCCTCTCTCTAGGTGATGTCATCAAGTTCCAAGACTTAAAAAACCATCCATATGACATTCGTGTTGACTCCCAATTTCTATCTGCAGCTCCACCCTTTCCCTAGATTTGTTCTGGAATATCCACCTACTTGACACTTGCAGATGAGGATTGAACAGGCAGGTGGTTACGAACATTGACAAAGCCCGTCTACTGACTCCTCAGCCCATCCTCCCCAGCCCACCTCATCTGCCTCACTGGATGGTCTCCATCAGAAAGACATCGCCACCCACGTGTTGCTCTCTAGGCCTGGAATCAGTTCAGGACTTAATGGAGTCACTGAATCATGAAAAGTCTGATTTTGTTTTTTCTTTTTTCACAGCTTCTAGCTGAATTCCTTCTGACCTGGGCACTAGGGACTCAGGTAAGAACAAGAAGTGGTCCCCAACCGTCACGGAGCTCCAATTCCATTAGGCAAGACTGTCAATAAACAAAGGAACAAATGGTACAATAAACTATTACCTAGTGTCCAATGCCATGAAGGAAGTAAGTGGAGCACTGTGATGGTAAATGCTTTAAGTATCTAACATTCCCTTTGGAGAGGGTGGTCAGGGAAGGCCTGTCTGCAGAAGTGGCATTAGGCTAGATGTGGAGTATGCAAAGGAGCTAGACATGTAAGGACCTGGGGTGAGTGTCCCCACCAGCGATATAGCAGGTGCAAAAGCCCTGAGGTGGGAGTGAGCTTGGATTGTGTAGGAAGCTGGAAGAAGGAGGCCTGTGTGGCTGAGGGCTGGTGAGCAGGGGAGAGGAGATGCCAGGGGATGGAGAGGTAGTTCCTCACCAGGCCAGGCAGGCTGTGTGGACAGACACGGACTCCAACCTTCAGGACCTGTTTTTACCCCACCCCACCCCCTCCCCTTGAGTCTGGGGATTGGCTTGCAGCAACTTACATTCTGAATACATCCTAGTTCATATGCCGAAACTTCACCGATTCAAGCCCCGTGAGCCTGTAGCAGTACAGACATGGCTGAATCACACAGTCAGGGAGAAAGAGGCTTGCAAAGCAAACCAACTGTGTTTACAAGTTTGTAAAGGGGATGGTGACAGGATGCCGAGGGACCTTCAAGGCCCTTCACTCCTTGGTCCCAGAGCCTCTGTTTCTGGAAATATGGCTGATTTGAGGTCCCCAAAACACCCTTTGCTACAAAACTCCTCCAAATCCAAGATGAGACACAAAGGATAATGTTTAAAACACAAAACCAAGTTATTCTCTGATTCATTTATTTATTTTTAATTGAGTAATATAGACATCACACGATTTACCATTTTAACCTTTTTCAAGAATACAGTTCAGTGGCATTAAATACATTCACCTTGTTGTACAACCATCGCCTCCATCCATCTCTAGAACTATTTCATCCTCCCAAACAGAAATTCTGTCCCCACTAAACATTATCTTTCCATTCCCCCCCAGAGCCCCTGGCAACCACCCTTCTACTTTCTGTCTGTGGATTTGACTGCTCTAAGTACTTCCTATACGTGGAGTCCTACACTATTTGTCTTTTTATGACTGGTTTATTTCACTCAGCATCATGTCCTCAGGGTTTGTCCATGTTGTTTTTGTTGGTCCTTCCTTTTTTTTCTTTAAAGATTTATTTATTGTTTATTTATTTATTTTAGGCTGCATCGGGTCTTAACTGTGGCACGCAGGATCTTTCATTGTGGTGCGCGGGCTTCTCTCTAGTTGTGGTGTGAGGGTTTTCTCTCTCTAGTTGTAGCGTGGGCTCCAGAGCGTGTGCGCTCTGTAGTTTGAGGCACGCGGGCTCTAGTTGTGGCGCGAGCTCAGTAGCTGTGGTGTGCGGGCTTAGTTGCCCCGTGGCATGTGAGATCTTAGTTCCCTGACCAGGGATCGAACCTGTGTCCCCTGCATTGGAAGATAGATTCTTTACCACTGGACCACCAGGGCAGTCCCAGTCCTTCCTTTTTAAGGCTGAACAATATGGTACCATATTTTGATTACCCATTTATGCGTTGATGGTCACTTGGGTTGCGTCCACCTTTTGGCTTTTGTGAATAAGACTGTTCTGAATGTGGGTGTATAAATAAATGTCTGTTTAGGATTGCAGACAGCTTTCAGTTCTTTTGGGTATTCCACAGAAGTGGAATTGCTGGATCATGTGGTTGTTCCATTTTTAATTATTTGGGGAACTGCCATATTGTCTTCCATAAAACTTCAAGAAATTACTCCAGGGGGTCTACAGAGAGGGAATCACGACTACCCTTCAGTTGTTGGCTGAACTTTGTAGCCAGGATGTTTGGCATGAGGAGACTGAAGGAACAAGGGTGCAGGGGCCCCTCCGGGGCCCAGAGCCTCTGTGAAGTTGGATTTTAACGTAACTGCCAGCAAAGACAGGTGAAGAAACGTGTCTGTCCATCTGGACTCAGGAGGAAAGAAACAAAAAGCTCCTCTGAAAATTTGTGGACTTCCCTGGTGGCGCAGTGGTTAAGAATCCACCTGCCAATGCAGGGGACATGGGTTCGAGCCCTGGTCAGGGAACTAAGATGCTGAGGAACAACTAAGCCACAACTACTGAGGCTGCGCTCTAGAGCCCGTGAGCCACAGCTAGTGAGTCTGTGCTCTGGAGCCCATGAGCCACAACTACTGAGCCCGTGAGCCACAACTACTGAGCCTGCACTCTAGAGCCTGCAAGCCACAACTACTGAGCCCACGAGCCACAACTACTGAGCCTGTGCTCTAGAGCCTGTGAGCCACAACTACTGAAGCCCGCGCACCTAGAGCCCGTGCTCCACAACAAGAGAAGCCACCGCAATGAGAAGCCCGCGCACCGCAATGAAGAGTAGCACCCACTCGCCGCAACTAGAGAGAAGACCTGTGTGCAGCAACGAACACCGTAGCTAAAAATAAATAAATAAACTTATTTTAAAAAAAGACAATTTGTGCCCACAGGCCCGCCTTCAAGTGAGTCTGGGCTTTGAAGTTATACCGCCTTGGTGACCCAGAAAGACCCCAGGGCCTGTGAGAAAGCCCGGCTGTGGGCAGCTGGTGGGGCACATGGTCCCAGGCTGGGCAGGGAGGTGAGCGGAGGGAGGGAGGGTAAGCGAGAGCCAACGAGTTGTTACTACCATGGGGATGTGCAGCCAGACCCCACGGGGCCCCAGGGAGGCTGAGTGGGACACAGCTTAGAACATCCCCGAGGGGACTGGGGGCTGGGCGTCTCTCCCTCAGATTTGCTCCTGGGCGACCAGCTCCTGGTTCCCTCCGACCGTGTGTGTCCCTGGCCCAGGCATGTCCTCATGGAGGATTCGGGAAGCCACTAGGGCTTGCCTGGGAAGTGTCTGCCTTGACTCTGGGGCTGGCTGAGGGGATGCAGGTGAATGCCTGAAAACATTTAATCCATTAAGTTAAATAGTCCGGGGAGCGGGGTTGGGGGCGTCTAGCAGAAGGCCTACACCCTCAACCATGGATCTGCAGGATTCCCATCCTAAGGCGCAAGCTGAGTGTGAGCTCAAAACCACCATTTCAAAGCACAATCAGGACTTCCCTGGCCATCCAGTGGTTAAGACTCTGTGCTTCCACCGCAGGGGGCGCGGGTTCGATCCCTGCTAGGGGAACTAAGATCCTGCGTGCCCTGCATCGCGGCCAAAAAAAAAAAGCACAGTCTACCCCGGGAGTGTTCCCAGATTCTTCTGCCACATGACACTCTTTCATGCCCCGTGCCTTTGTATATGCTGTACCCTCAGCCTGGGTCTCGTTTCCCTTTCCCTGCTGTAGGTTTACCTTCGCCCCCACCCAAGCATTCTTCCCTCTGCGCCCCTAGGACACCTCAGCCAGATGTCCCATTTGTTTACATTTGTCTTTCCTGCCATAGTGTTTACTGCCCAGCCAGTGGCCAGCCCAGGAAGTACACGTGAAGTGAGTAGATAACAGAGTGGTGAAAGGTACTCCCTGCCTAGACCTCCCTCTCATCCCCTTGTCAAGGGTGAGCCTTGCTCTGGAAAAGTTGGTCAACTTAGTTTCAATAACCCTGTGTCCATAAAAATCATAACACTTAATTCTTTAAAAGAGTCTGTAAATTTTAGACCAGGTCTCCCTTTAAAGTGTGGATATCTATGTTTTTGTCTTTGTTTTAAATTGAGGTGAGATTCACCTCCCGTTCAGTGTAGAGTAAGGTTTGTTTTGCTTTTTTAAATTTATCTTATTGAAGTATAGTTGATTTACAATATTGTGTTAATTTCTGCTGTACGGCAAAATGATTCTCATATATATGTATATATATATATACACACATTCTTTTCCATATTCTTTTCCATTATGGTTTAACACTGGATATTGAATATAGTTCTCTGTACTATACAGTAGGGCCTCGTTGTTTACGTGTAGAGTGAGGTTTTAAATGTGTCTTTTGGTTTGGGGCATGCACTAGCCGACTTGGTGCTGCTTCCTTTCCTTCTCTGTTTGTCCATCCCTGGGAGACCAGCTGGTCCTGGCAGTGGTCCCGGGAACTTGCTGTACTGTGAGGTTGGAGATGTTTCCTTCCTCCGGCTCTGCCTTCTCTCTCCAAAGGCCTTCCCCAGGGGGAGGATAGGGGGGCTCAGCTGATGCTCTAGGATAAGCCTGGGGTTGCCAGCATTTCTTAGGCAACCACAGGGCCAGGCCAGTCTTCCAACCGAGGAGCAGAGCTGGCACTTCAACCCTGGTTGTTAGGGACACTGTGCAGGGACTTGGCCCCCATCTGTGCCCTCACAGGGGACCCCACAGTCATGGATCACATTTCCATTCCCAGAATTTTAGAAGCAGATTGGTCACAAGTCACAAGTCTTGAGTGAGGAGTAAACTGGGAAAGTGAATTTAAGTGAATGCTTTTATTCCAGAATCAATTTCCCAGGAGGAGGTGGAGGTGGGGGTACCTATCCTGAAGAAACACTCCTATCTTTTTTTTTTCTTACTTTCTTTTTTTTGGCCATGCTGTGCAACATGTGGGATCCTCGTTCCCCAACCAGTGTCCCCTGCAGTGGAAGCACAGAGACCTAACCACTGGACCACTAGGGAAGTCCCGCCATCTTTTTCTTTTTTAACTGACGTATGGTTGATTTACAATGTTGTGTTAGTTTCTGCTGTACAGCAAAGTGATTCTTTTATACATATATATATATATATACACACACACACACACACACACACACACACACACACACATTCTTTTTTTAGTATTCTTTTCCATTATGGTTTATCAAAGGATATTGAATATAGTTCCCTGTACTATATAGTAGGACCTTGTTGTTTATCCATTCTCTATATAATAGTTTGCATCTGCTAATCCCAAACTCCCAATCCATCTCTCCCTCCTCCTCCCTCCTCCTTGGCAACCACAAGTCTGTTCTCTATGTCTGAGAGTCCGTTTCTGTTTCATAGACAAGTTCATTTGTGTCATATTTTAGATTCCACATATAAGTGATATCATATAGTATTTGTTGGGCTTCCCTGGTGGCGCAGTGGTTGAGAGTCCGCCTGCCGATGCAGGGGACACGGGTTCGTGCCCAGGTCTGGGAAGATCCCACATGCTGCGGAGCAGCTGGGCCCGTGAGCCATGGCCGCTGAGCCTATGCATCCGGAGCCTGTGCTCCGCAACTGGAGGGGCCACAGCAGTGAGAGGCCCGCATACCGCAAAAACAAACAAACAAAAAAACAAACATATAGTATTTGTTTTTCTCTTTCTGACTTACTTCGCTTTGTGTGATAATCTCTAGTTGCAACCGTGTTGCTGCAAATGACATTATTTCATTCTTTTTTATGGCTGAGTAGTTTTCCATTGTATCTGTATGTCACATGTTCTTTATCCATTCATCTGCCGATGGACATTTAGGTTGTTTCCATGTCTTGGCAATTGTGAATAGTAAACAGCCCCATCTTAACTTTGATTTTTGTAGCTCAGATATGACATCAAGAATCATATCCATCAACAAGGACTGAAACAGAGGAACCCTGATGAATCAGTTAGACTCGGGTCATCTTATTATACATCTGGCTTGATGAATTTTTTTTTTTTAATGGTCCTCAAACTACAGCCTGTAGGTCTGTTTTTGTATGTCTTGGAAGCTAAGAATAGTCTTTACATTTTTACTTTTTTTTTTTTTTATTAAGAAATAAATAAATTTTTTGGTTTTGCCATGTGGGATCTTACTTCCCTGACCAGGGATTGAACCTGTGCCCCCTGCACTGGGAACGTGGAGTCCGAACCACTGGACCATCAGGGAAGGCCCTGGTTTTTACATTTTTAAAGGATTGGGGGCTTCCCTGGTGGCGCAGTAGTTGAGAGTCCGCCTGCCGATGTGGGGGACACGGGTTCGTGCCCCGGTCCAGGAAGATCCCACATGCCACAGAGTGGCTGGGCCCGTGAGCCATGGCCACTGAGCCTGCGCGTCCAGAGCCTGTGCTCCGTAACGGGAGAGGCCACAACAGTGAGAGGCCCGCGTACCGCAAAAAAAAGAAAAAAAAAAATTGGGGAAAGAAGCACCAGAAGAATAATATTTCGTGACAGGTGAAAACTATAGAAATTTAAATTTCTGTGTTCTTAAAGTTTTTGTGGGGCACCGCCATGCCCATTCATTTACATATTGCTTGTGGTTGCTTTCCCTACGAAGGCAGAGCCATGTAATAGAGACATGGATGGGATGGCTGCAAAGCTGAAGTTACACTTTGGCACTTTGCAGAAAGTTCACTGAGCCTTGGGTTGGGATATTGGTGATAAAGGAGTTAATGATGCTGCCGCACCTGGTAAAACTCCCCGCTACACTGAGCATTCCTTGCATATCTAAGGACAGACGGAAGGAATGGGTGGAGTGAGTGAGCAAGATCGCCCGGCCTCACTTGGAGACCAGTGTCTTGTTCTGGATCCAGGTGGCACCAACGTCAGGGCCTGAAAGAGGAGGTGGTGGTCATGGCCCCCTGGAAACCCACACACTTCTGGAGAACGAGGGTTGATGCCAACGTGGTGAGACTCAGGGCATCAGGAGACTGCCCCCTGACCAGCCACCCAGGAACCCACCCACCCTACTCAGGAATCCACCCCTCCCATCCAAGTGGGTGTCAATGCTACTCCCTCTTCTCCGATGTCAGGTTACCTAATGTCTTAGTCTGCTTGGGCTGCCTGAACAAAGTACCAGACTGGGTGGCTTCAACCACAGAAATTAATTTTCTCATAGCTCTGAAGGCTGGAAGTCCAAGATCAAGGTGCTGGAAGTTTGGTTTCTCCTGAGGCCTCTCTCCTTGGCTTGCAGACAGCCGCCATCTCCCTGCGTCTTCCCTCACCTGGTTTTCCCTCCCTGGTGTCTCCCTCTCTTCTTAGGAAGACACCAGTCCCATCAGATGAGAGCCCATCTGTATGACCTCACTCAATCTTCTTTTGTGTGTGTGTGTGTGGTACGCGGGCCTCTCACTGTTGCCGCCTCTCCCGTTGAGAAGCACAGGCTCCAGACGCGCAGGCTCAGCGGCCATGGCTCACGGGCCCAGCCGCTCTGCGGCACGTGGGATCTTCCCGGACCGGGGCACGAACCCGTGTCCCCCACATCAGCAGGCAGACTCTCAACCACTGCGCCACCAGGGAAGCCCCTCACTCAACCTTAATCACATCTTTGAAGGCCTTGACTGCAAATACAGTCACATTCTGAGGTCCTAGGAGTTAGGACTTCTGAAACTGAGTCCATCTCAAACCTAGTTCTCCTGCCAAGTTTATGATTAACCTCTTTTTCCAAAACTTTATTCTCTTTCTCGTCCTGTCCACTGTTCCCCTCAGGGTTGAGGAGTATCTAAGAAAAAGGGGATTGAAAGTAAGCAGGACCCTCCGGGGTCCTCCTGGGTTCAAAAGCCCATCCGTGTTCCCTGTTTCTTTTTTGTAGAAAAAAGACTTTAGTCTCCTAGGCTTCCCTGGAGTTCCAAAGAGCAGATCCAGCAGTTAATGATTTTTGTTTTAATTTTTTTTTTTTTTTTTTTTTTTTTGCAGGACGCGGGCCTCTCACTGTTGTGGCCTCTCCTGTTGTGGAGCACAGGCTCCGGACGCACAGGTTCAGCGGCCATGGCTCACGGGCCCAGCCGCTCTGCAGCATGTGGGATCTTCCCGGACTGGGGCACGATCCCGCGTCCCCCGCATCAGCAGGCGGACTCTCAACCACTGTGCCACCAGGGAAGCCCACAGTTAATGATTATAACCATACAGTTACAACAGGATTCCTAGCTCCTCCTGAAGAGACAGAGATAACAATCTGATGCATACCTTTGAGTTGTTATGCAGAAACTAAGACTCCCACCTAGTGGAGGATGATGACAACGTGCTAACCACAAGCACTAGACCCCAGATTGGTTGGACCCAGAGGTTGATGACTGAGATTCTGGAAACATCTCCCTATTACCTCACCACCAACCAGTCAGAAGAAGGTGCATGAGCTGATCAGGCAACCTACCCCCTAACTCTGTCTTTAAAAACCGTTGCCTATAAGCCATTAGAGAGTTTGAGTCTTTTAATCATGAACTGCCCCTTCTCCTTGGTGCTCTGCAAATAAACCTTTCTTTGTTTCAAACTCTCTGACATTTTGGTTTGTTTGGTCCCACTGTTAGTCAGGCACACGGATTTGGGTTCGACAATAACTTCAACATATGAATTTTGGGGGGGACACAGTTGACTCCATGACACTTTATTTTCTTCTTTTTTTAAATGGTAGCCTGCCGTACCTATTCTTTTTAAAAAAAAATAATTAATTTATTTTATTTGACTGCGTCGGGTCTTAGTTTTGGCATGCAGGACCTTTCGCTGTGGCGCACGGGCTCTTCGTTGCAGATGCGTGGGCTTCTCTATTTGTGGCGCGGGCTTCTCTCTAGTTGTGGCATGTGGGCTCTAGAGCGCTTGGGCTTAATAGTTGAGACGCGTGGGCTTAGTTGCCCAATGGCATGTGGGGTCTTAGTTCCGTGACCAGATATCGAACCCACGTCCCCTGTGTTGGAAGGCAGATTCTTAACCACTGGACCACCAGGGAAGTCCCCAGACCCTTAATTTTCTTTAAATCAAAGAGTATCTGCTCTGGGGCTGGGTCATGCAGCACGGAAGGGAAATTCATTATCAGGCTTTATTGCAGCTCCGTCCCTCCTGCAGCTCCGTCCCTCCTGATTTCCCACCTTCGGAGATGCTGAGGGTCCTCTCAGGCCATTGAGAGGTTGAGGCAGGACCCTCGGAACTTCTGGCCTCATTGGTTGCTGCTGATCTGCCCTCCATCCTAGCTGCCCTCTTCTGGATGGAGCTGGGAGGCCCAGTCCCACCTGGTCCCCACATCCTCCAGGTGGCTGTTCCACTTGGGCCCCCAAGGACACAGGTCGGCCCTCAGTCTGCCCTTTCCCTGCCTGCCACTCCCTCAGCCGCCGGCTGCAGACAATTCAACTCTTTTTGGAGACTAAAAAACCTCTCAACTTTGCCCCAGAGCAGAGAATTCTGAGTGTCCAGCCCCAGAGCCCAGTCGGTATGTCTTAAGATGGCAAAAGGGGGAGAGTCACAGATAGTTGTGTTTTTTTTCTTTTCCGAGAGTAGGGAGGCAAAATGCTCATATTCCATAGTTTAGTAGATGATGCTAGCACATTCAAGCTCTCTGCCCTCCTCTGGGTGCTCTCCCAGCAATGGCCTCTGCAAACTTCCTCTTTGCTCAGACTCCACCACCCCCACCCCCCCTTCCCGGGCCCTAAAAGACGCCAGCTTGTCTGCAAAGGGAAAACAGATGACTGGCTGCTGCCTTGAACTCCCGTGGCTTCCTGCCAGGGACCCATGCACACGGCACCATCCCTTCCTGGGAGGTGGAAGGGGGTGGGGCCCAAAGCTCCCACAGCCCCTCCAGCTCCATCCCGGTCCCCTCTTATACGTTGTGGCTTTGTTTTCAAATAGACCTTTGATGTTTAGAATCGTTTATGATTTACAGGAAAGTATACAGAGAGTTCCCGTACACAGCCCTCCCACCCAGTTATACATTATTATTAACTAAAGTCCATACTCCATGGATCCCACCCAGAACATCACATGACATTTTGTTGTCATGCCTCCTTAGGCTGTGACAGTTTCTCAGACTTTCCTTGTCTTTGATAATCTTGACAGTTTTTGGAAGTGCGGTTCAGGTGTTTCTGTAGACTACCCCTCGTTTTGGGTTTGCGTGGTGGTTTTTGTTTTCTCCTCATGACAAGACTGGTGTTTATGGGCTCTTGGGAGGAAGACCACACAGGGAAAATGCCATTCTCGTCACGTCATATCGAGGGTGTCTGCTGCCAACATTCTTCCCACTGTGGATGCTGACCTTGATCACCTGGCCGAGGTGATGTCTGTGAAGTACTTCCTTGTCTTCCTTCCATACTGTGCTCCTTGGAAGAAGTCACTAGGTGCAGCCCCTACTTAGTGGGTGGGGAGTCATGCTTCACATCCTTGAGGGGGTCGATATATATATTTCTTAATTGGAGTATAGTTGCTTTACCATGTTGTGTTAGTTTCTGCTGTACAGCAAAATGAATCAGTTATGTGTGTACCTATCTCCCCTCTATTTGGGATTTCCTTCCCATTTAGGTCACCACAGAGCACTGAGTGGAGTTCCTTGTGCTTTAAGGAGGTTCTCATTAGTTATCTGCTTTATTCATAGTAGTGTATATATGTCATTTCCAGTCTCCCAATTCATCCCATCCTCTGAAGGGTCAATATTTACTTCAATCATTTAGAATTTTCCTGTACGGGAGATTTCTCTCCCCCATTTATTTGCTTATTCAATCATTTATTTGTATCAGTGTAGACTCACAGTTATTTATTTTATTCTTTGAGTTGTCATCAAATACATTATTTTTTGTTCAAATTGTTCCAACGTTTGCCACTGGGGGCTCTTTTGTTGACTTTGTGTTCCTTTGATGTAGCCCCATCACTTTGTTTTGGGAGCACTTCTTTCCTTACTTCCTGGCTTTACAAGATGCTCCAGGCTCCTCCCCAACGCTAGAATCAGCCACTTCTCCAAGGATCCCTGGTGTCTGTTACTGAGGAACGGGCTTAGGAATCCAGGTCTGGGTGCTGTGTGTGTTCCTTGCTACGTGGGTGTCGTTGCTTCCAGCCCTCTCAAGGGACAAAACTGGAAATGTGTGTGTAAATATAAGAAACCTGTGTATAGGCACATACTTCGGATTTCTGTGTTTATGCATCTACATTTATATAAGCTAAACATGAGTCCCTACTGATATCTCCAGCCCTAAACCAGTACCACGTGGTTCATCCTAGCCTCCCCCTGGCTTATCTGTAACTTCCCTCTCTCACAGGGAGAGACCAGGCTCCCACCACCCGTCATCCCTTTACTTGTTTATTTATCCATGAGGTTCAGGATTGTTAGCCTGTTTACCATGAGAAACGACTCTATCAGCAAGAGCACAGTGCTACATGCAGCCCCTTTTGTCTGAAGACTTTGTCTAAAGTCTTGCGGTTGCCACTCATCCCCAAAGTTGCTTAGGTAACTTTAGATCAGCATCTCTTCTCCCCCACCTCCTTCAGGGAGGTTATGTCACTATTCTAACGCAGTTAGATTGTCTTCTCACAGTCTGCATTCCGTGCTGGCATCCCCCAACCTCCTAACTGAGTTTTTAAAAATTTGCCTCCAGTAAGGTACTCTGTGCTGGGGGCTTGACAATGGGCAGTGTCACACATCCACCATCACAGTATCATACAAAACTGTTTCACCACCCGCCCCCCCCCCCCAC
>RJWK010029549.1:0-10000 GCA_004363435.1 Platanista minor
AAAAAAAAAATACCATAAGCTAACACATATATATGGAATCTAAAAAAAAAAAAAAGGTTCTGAAGAACCGAGGAGCAGGACAGGAATAAAGATGCAGACATAGAGAATGGACTTGAGGACACGGGGAGGGGGAAGGGTAAGCTGGGACAAAGTGAGAGAGTGACATGGACATATATACACTACCAAATGTAAAATAGATAGCTAGTGGGAAGCAGCTGCATAGCACAGGGAGATCAGGTCGGTGCTTTGTGACCACCTGGATGGGTGGGAGGGAGACGCAAGAGGGAGGGGATATATGTATACATTTGGCTGATTCACTTTGTTATACAGCTGATTTGTTATACAGCTGATTCACTTTGTTATTCACTATGTTATTCACTTTGTTTACATTTGTATAACACAACAATGTAAAGCAATTATACTCCAATAAAGATGTTAAAAAAAAAGAAAAGAATGCTGGAGAAATGTGTCCCTGATTTAGTAAGGGACCAGAGAGAGGAGGTGGGGAGAAAGCTCAGTTGCTCTTGTCCTACCATGAGTGAACATTGTGACCACCATCTTATCTACACAGCCTATTTTCTCATCTAAAAAATGGGAAGTTAAATTGCTCCAGACACTCCCTCTCTGGTCTACAGTTCTGGTCTTTGGAAAACCAGTACCTGACAAAGCCCAAATTACTTTCTGCCTGGTCATAAACTCAAACACATGGTTCCAGAATGAACCTTCAAATCTGAAGCTTTAAGATTTTGCTTCATCATTTGTCCTTTGCACTATACCTTATAGAACATAGTGCACTGCATAGAACTGCTTGACATTTTTCTGTTCATCAGTAAGGCATCTGTTCTCATCCAGAATGACAATGATCAAATGCTTTCACTGTATGTATATGTACAGAACAAAACTGACAAAATTCCAAAGTAAAAATTTTACCAGTGATTGTTTGGCATGGTAAGTGGATTCCTGAAAGAAGATGTGTAAAACAGACTTCAATAGGAAAATTCTACCATTCCATTTATTTAGATAATAACTTCAGATATGCTTTTGTGATATCCTGATTGGAAGTAACTAACAAGATTTCAACTTTTAGTTTTTCTCCTATACTTCTCCCCTTGTCCCTTCTTACTAAATAGATTTCATAGATACCATGGATATATCTAAAATAAATATTAAGAGCAAAAGAGAATGACAGGGCATTAGGGAAAATATTAAACAAGACAAATAATTATTTTTCCCTTCATGAATTTACTATGTGCAGTGGTCTTTCTAAATTCCAGAATATACTTTTAAATTTAAAATATCACTTGATATTAGATTTAGTAGATATGTTTTCCACCTTACCAAATGTAAAAGTGGTAATAAAATGACATTGAAAAAGTGATATAAAGGGTCATCAGGTAGCTATACATTAAGTTAAAATGTTTACTACTTGACAGCAGGAGTTATTAAAGACAAATGAGAGGTGGGAATTTTTTTCTGAATCTCCGATAGCCATTTTAAATTTTACTGTGAGAGTGTGTCCAAAAATTGCAAATTTTTTTAGCTAATAAAGAGTGCTTAAATAACTGTAGCCACAACTATGTGCTTCATTCAAAACTAATAAAGCCAGTAAGTTAATAACAGTCATTAACTCCCACTGTACCACAGTGTCTTGTATAGATGCTTTGTAACATACATTTGATATTTAGTTAGGGAGTATGGAAAAGCAAAGCACAAAAAGGAGATGATGTTCGTATGAGTATAGGGGGGAAAATCTTACAACAAGAACTATAAATATATTTGCTGCATAACTGTGTACACCCGCACGAGATCTATGAGCTCATGAGAACATGCCAGATAATTAATTCATAAATAAATAAGAATGTCAAGCATGGTTTCTCAATGAAGAACCAGTACTATTTTTCAAGAATCTTTTAAGATAGCTGGTTAACTAAAAACACTGAGTGAAGGGATTCTCAACGTGAAAACATTTTGAGGAGAAGGGTCAAGAAGATTTAAAAGGAAGGGGATTTAAACCACAGTGATCAGTGATTAGGCCGTGGTGTGTAATGCATGCTGAATAAACAGATAATTTTCTTCATAATGAAGAGGAAAAATGTAAAATATTCTTCTTCACTTAGAAGTTATTTCAGCTAACACGTTAAAAGATCTCCGGAGGTAATGGATTAAATACCTTTTTGGGGTTTCTTTTAGTGTTTCCTTTTATTCACCTTATATAAAAGGCCATTCGTCAAGTTCAAGAATAGGAAGGACACAGTGCCAGTGGGAGTCGTTGTTGTTAGGAAAATGGGTTTACACCCAGCATGGTGTCGAAAATGGTATCTCAAGTGCCTCGTGAGCAACCACTGAGCAAATGGAATTTCCACACCAGCTCATGAGCTCCCGCAGCCTGTCTATTGGCAGAGAATTATCTAGATCAGACCCATATTCTATTGATTTGAGCAACGGAAGAAAAAAAAAAAACCTTCTTGTGTGTTTTGGTAAACACACACACACACACACACACACACACCCCAAGGGGAAAAAAAAAAAAAAAACCAAACCAACACACTTAGCAACTCAGTAGGGAAAAAGGTCAGGCTACTAGAGACAAGTATGTAAAGACACCTCCTAAACCATGGGAAAAGATGTATAAATCCTTTCCACTCACTGCATTCAGAACCCTTGGAAGGGAATCACAAAACTGCACTTTGGTATTGTTGGCCTGAAAGGATATCTATTTATCATCTCATAAGACAGCTCGAACGATCTTTATCTACTTTGCCCACTTTCTGACCCAAATTCAGGGTTTTTATGGAAAATTGCAGTCAGTTTGATTGATGAAATCCAAGATGTCTAAAATGGCACCAAAGATCTCCAACTGTGCAGACTCCCACCGAGGGCTTCAATGTTGGTATTGTTCCTGAAGGAATAAAAAAAGAAAAAGAAAAAGTTGAGAAAAACAGGCAAAAGTTAGGGAATTTCTGCTTTAAAACTTCAAATTTCAATGAAGATCCCCAAACCCATTATCCCTGTTCACACGTGCGAACTGGGCGCACATCAAAGTATTTCCCACACATCGCAACAAAACCGGGTTCCTCATGAACCGATAAACCTTCTTTGTGACCCGCTGAATGGCTGTATCCACCGAGCGAGCGGGATTCAGAAAAGCTCTCAGAAGGGTAGCGTGGAACAGGGAGCTGGGAAGCCGGGGAGCCCGGTGCGCCGGCCCCGGCGCAGGAAGGAGAAACTAGCGTACGCAATCGCCCTTGCCAAGGGGCCGTTTGGGGCTTTAAGACACCCTTACGAGGAGTCCCAGCGGCCGCAGAAGCCCTCCGCGTTCCCGGGCACTGCAGCCGGAGCGTCCTCCCCGCTCTCTCCCCAGCCCGCCGGCGGCGCCGCTATTAACCCAGAGCCGGAGCCAGGCGGAGGTACCGGCGCCGAGGCCCGCGGAGGCGGGAGACGGCCGCGGCAGTCGGTCCGGTTCGGGGGGCGATGCATTGTAGTGGAATATTGTCACCTGCCTAATTGTTCGCAGTGGCCCTCCTCCCCTCCCCCATTAGTAATAATAGCTGGAGCGCGCCTCCTACCCGGTTACCAGGCCGGGGAGCTGATGAATGAACCCCCTCGTAGGGGAAAATCTTGGGAGCTGTCTTCTGTCGTATTACCCAAGGGGGCCGGCTATAAATCTTCCTTCATTTTAACCACATTTACCCTCATCCTCCTCCGGGCTAGGGATGCTGCGTTAAGATTGCACTGATGTGCCAATGCTGTGGACCAGCTGCTCCTAAATACAGACAGGTCCTTGTCAATTAAGGCTTTGAGAAGCAGGTCCTCGGGGCCCTGGGGCATTGGAGCAGCCAGCAGTGTGCAGCCCTCACAATTAGTATCCATTTGGAAGGGACCTTCAGGGCACAAATGCACAGGCAAAGGAAGAATCAAAACACCAGGCAACTTCAATTCTGGAAATTGGTCGTGTAAGTGTTGTGAAACTGAACAGACGGCCCCAAGAAGGGAGCTAAGATTTCTGGGGCGAGAGGGCCTCACCCACCACACCCGCCCCCTTTCCAATATTTTCTCTTTGTCTTGTTTCAAGCTGGGCAGTAGATTGAGTTTGTGGGTAGGTTTTGGGGGTAAAGAAAGATAAATGAATACATTCATTTGCCCGCTCCTAGCTGAAGTTGGCTTTTGGTGTCTTTTGTGGCCACCTCAAGCAGCTGGTCAACCCTGCCTGGACCGTGGCCTTTGCCCCGGGGGGGGGGGGCGCTGGACAAGGCAGGCGCTCCAAGGAGAAGACCTGCGATGTATCAGGTCAGGGAGGCCAAGCCGCCGGTGGGCCAGGCCGAGCATTAGCAACTCAGCTAAACAAAACCCAAAAGGCTCAGGGGGCCTGGGGTACCAGGAGGGAAGGTGTTTATTTAAGTGATTAGGAGCAGTTGGTAGTTAGGGGCGGAGAAAAAGGCAGAGCTTGTGACACAGGGCAACTTAGCTGGACAGCAAGGGTGGACATTCAGAGGACATCACTGTTTAAGACTGTGTGACCCCACCAAGTTCAAGAACAGAGCAAACAGCACAGGCCATTAGGGACAGCCGTCAAACGGATGACAACAAAGCCAAGAGGGGCATTGCGAATAATGTTTCAATATTAAATATGGAAAAGTATCGGGGACCAGGGCAGGGGGTCAATAAAAGTCAACAAGAGCTTAGGCTTAATGAGATAATGAATTTAATATCAGAAATGCATAAATCTGCAAGTGAGGCAGCCCCATAATAGAGATAAAAGAACCAGTTCAGTCAACATTCGGGGATAATGGCGCCATAATAGATAGCATCAAGTTGTTAACATTTAACACAAAAGTGAAGAGAATGAAAGGAAAGGCAGCTCCTTTAATTGAGAACCTGCTGGAAGATCTCCACATGCCACCAGGGATGAATATGTTGCTAACTAGCTGCCTTATCAACTGACCATCAGGAGACCTGCTCCTTCTTAAAGTTTCATGCCCACCCCCCTTCTCCTTCCCTAGGTTTCTGTCTCAGAAGCACACACTGTCCCTAAAGTCGAAGTTCTTTCTCTCGGAACCCATTGTGACTGTCCTCCTCCCATTTCAGCAAGGAGATGAAGTTTCTTTAAAAATTCACCTCACCTCCCTGAGTGAGCTAGCAAAGTTCTAAGCAAGGAGCATATTATGAAAAGAATGGTTTGGATTTTGTCTCATTTTTCCTACTAAGAATGAAAGCACATGTTTCTTCAGAAGGGAGGGGCAGTCGCAAAGCTTCAAAAGAATGTCTCACTTTGCACATTTTTTCCAATCAATAATAAATCTTATTTTTAAGGAAACTTCCAGCAGCAGAGCCTTGAAAATTCAGTGAAGTTTCCTGAAGCAAGTACTTCAGCTGTATGCACTAAATCTCTAGGACTTTGCCTATGTGTGAAAAGCCCTTCTCTTTAGTATCCACAGGTAGAACATGAAAATCAAGGATGGACTGTCCTATCCTGACAGCCACACAGCAAGAGGTAAGCCATTCCAGTCGTGGACAGCTGCTGCCTAAGACTCAGCATCCTCCCATTCCTGTAGAGCCAGAAGATGGAGCCCACCTTCCAGCAGTTATCACTTGGGGTGCCTTCTACAGAGGGATCCATGGCTCCCTGGTCCGATTCTTTCATTCCCGTGATGCTTGTTAGTTTTCAAAACACATTTACATGCCTAACCAGAGTTGATCCTTACAACTACTTTGTGGAGTGAATAGGGTAGAAATTATTATTCCCACTGTTTGGTGAGGACACAGAAAGATTAATAAGCCGACTCATTTTCCACAGTCAAGATTCCTAATCTAGTGTGTATTCCACACCTTCCTTGTACTTTGGCCTCCACTACTGAATGCAAAATTCAGAGGCACAGTGAGAACCTGAGGTCTTCCTCAAGCCTGTGCTCATTCCTGTCTGGATTGTGGCTATTACATACGTGTTTTAGAGCACCCAGAGAATTTAGGGGGACTCCCAGAGCATGTGTCCAAGCAGGTTCATTCCAAACATGAGAAAATTGAAGCTCAGAGGCTTTCAGTGCCCTACCCAAGTCCCAGAGTCAGCAAGTGGCAAATTTAGGCTCAACCTGAGTCCTGAGATTCCATAACCAGGTTACATCAGAAACCCTTCAGTATCCACTACACTTGATATTTCTTCCAAGGAAACTGCAATTCCTTGAATGCAGTGTGTTCTGTTTCTCTTGTATCTCGTGTGGAACTATCCCCCCACAAAGCTTTTGTAGGATTTATTAAAGAATGACTAATGACTAGTAAGTGAATGGCTGGGACTAGGAACAGTAATCAAAGAGACACCAGCTTGGGCTTACCTCCAATGACATTGACAGTGATGGTATGAAAACCATACTCCAGAAATTAGGACATTTAAGTGATCCTTTTTTTTAATGGAAAGCAAACATACTATGAGGAAAACTGCCCCCGGAGCTTCAGAATCTGGAGATTACTGTTTGTGTGTTCTGTTTTGTTTTGTTTTCATAACAGCTGTTAAGTCAAGGCCTTGTTCCTGCAATTGCAACTTCCCACCACTCTAGAGCTAGGAGAGCCCAGTCTTGGCTCATCACATATTCCTGGGCCGGTGGGGAAATCAGAGAAGGTCAGGAGGCCACACCTAGATGGGGGGGTAGATGAGACCTTGCTACACCTTCACACTGGGAGGTCACTCTGACCACAAGACCTCTAAGACCTCTTCCACCTTGAAAGTTCTAAGATGCTGTCCTGATCCTCTGACTCCTGGCCAGCTGGGCCTAAGTAGGCCAGAGATGACTGACAGGAAGTCAGTAGCACCCATCCCCCGCCTCACCCAACCCACCCAGAGGAAGCCTCTGGGAACAAGGCTGGCTCTGGCATCTTCAGGCCAGCTCCAGCTGGGGATCCTCGCTGGACACAAGCCTGGCCAGGCGATTCCCTGGAATCTTCGGACTCATTCCCCTCCCCTCCCCACTATCCGCCCTCTCCAGTCTTGGCGCCTGGTGACCGCAGCGCGTGGCGCCAGCACGGGCACTTCCGGGGCTGCCCCCTGCACCCCTGCTAGATCAGGTCAACGGGAGCACACGCTGGGCGCCAGGCTGCTCTGGCCGGCTGGCCTGGCCCCAGTGCGACCTCAGACAGCGCAGGACTGAGCCGGTGGTCGGCACCCATGCCTCTCTCTCCCTCACTCAAGGACCGGCCAAGGGAGGGGATTTGGGAGGCGGGACCACTGAAGGCGTAACTCAAGGTGCCTTCAGGTCGCCTTGGAAAGCTCGGCATGCCTGGAACAGAGCAACCGACGTCCGAGGCATAATCAGGGAGGAACCTGTCTTCGCCAAAGCGAGTTGGTTTGTCTGACAACAGTGTGAATACCGAGATACGCCTGAACCCGAACTAGCGGTGGACAAGACAAGAGGCTAGAATTTACAGTTTTAAAGGATTTTTTTTTTATTCTAAAGAAAAATGTAATTTGGCTAAATACAGCAAAGATTTTCCTCAGGTTCAGGAGGTCAAGCAGATGTAGACAAGCGCACGGGAGTTATTTATGTCAAGTCGGGTTATGGTAAAGGCGAGAAGAGCGAATCGCCCAGGTGGCGCAGGCAGCCAGCAGGCCCGCGCGCCGGGGTCAGGGTGGCGGGCAGTGTGTCCGTCCTGGCGGGACAGTAATTGCCCCGGGTCTGACACGACGCCGGGGGCTCCGGGCGCCGCCATCCATCTCCATCCAGTTAGCGACATGCCCCCCGACCGGGTGGGAGGCCGGGCTTGGGTCTCCCTCCGCTTCGAATAATGGGAAGAATTGTCTCCCCGCCTGGCACTGCCCTGAACTGCTCGGGGCTCGCTGCCCCTCTCCTTTCTCTGGCCTCACTTGTCCCGCAGCCTTGGCGATGGGGTTGGCGTTGAGGGGGCAGCTCGAGATCGGGTGTCCCCTGAACGCAGAGCGCAGCCGTAGCCAGAGTGCCTGGGAGGAGACCCAAGCTTCGGCCCCCCCCCCGCACCACCCTGCACTCCGCGGCTTCCGCCGGCCACGAACCTGCTTCGTCCTCCAACCTGCCCGGCTAAGCCAGCCTCCCGGCCCTCCCTTCCTACCCTAGGCCCTCCGGATCCTGCCCCAAATCTTCCCTCATTGCTGGGGGCTGGTAAAGATCCTTCCCCCCTCTGACAGTTTAATAGTCCCAAGTCATCATCTGCGTGACACTGGCCATCCGTCTTCTCCCAGGGGAGGACAAAGCCGGGCCTCGCGGACTCTAGGCCTCTCCTTCCCCAGCTCTTTCTATTTTGGGAAGGCCTCCCCACAATGGCGTCCTTATGAACCATAATGGTGATGTTTACGAAGGCCGCCGTCCCAGGGTATGAAGACAATTTTATGCTTAATCAGAAAGTGATGTAACCGGAGAGAAGACAAAGAGAAGCTGTCCCCCCCCCCTCCCGTTTCTCTCTCTCCACTCACTCCCCACATTTCCTCGGGCCGATCCCCTTGCGAGCGGTCGGGGCTCCGGGCCTCTGTTTTGACAGCGTCTCGGCTGGCCTTGGCCGCGCGGCAGGCGGCGGCCCGCGAGTCCCGCGGCCGAGGGCAAAGGCTGAGGGGCGGGGCGGCGCGGGGAGGGGGCAGAGGCGGGGGCAGAGGCTTAAAGAGATTTGGGACGCGCGCTCCTGCACTTTTCTCTTCCCCGCGAGCCCCCATCCGAGGGGACTTCACCCCTGGGAAGACTCCAATAAATGCGACCCGGCGCCACTCGATTCCAGGATAATTTTTAATATATATGCAATAAATGTTCACTTTGTTAGATTGAATGACAGACAATAATATCGGCAAATCTTCATATCCATCCATTACCAGCAAATGAGCTGCACAAAGGACAGATTTGCTTTTGATTAATTTATTTGCAGACTCGGGTTGATAAAGCAATAACTATTTGGTTAAACTTGACATTTGGTCTTCGGGGGGTTATCAGACAAATCCCTGTCGTTCGGGAGAGATAATAAAGCTGTTTAAAGGGGATTAATTATTAATTGGCTGCAATTAATTTCCCCCCTTTGCTCGGCTGCTGCCACAATGCACATCACTCACCTACAAAAAAAAAAAAAAAAGGCAGTGGTTTCCCCCCCTCTCAACCGACCTGGGGCGAGGAGGGGTTTGCCCAAAGCCCCAGGCAGAGATGTGGCCTCTTGCACCCCGGTTATTCTTGCGCAGACTATTTTAATGAACCACTATCCGTTTGGTGGCCATGAACTCTGTCTCCAACAGCTTTGGAATCAGGGGTCCGACCGAGCACGCACTTGAGTATTAAGGCCTCCGTACAGATTCCCTCGTCTAGATATTTTCGAGGACAGCAACATCAGTTCACACCCGTTGTTTTATCTAAGTGCAAGCCCCATAGTTTGTCTCCCAGGGGCGGCAGCTTGAGGACTGAGCCAGAACGGGGCGTGGGAGGATAGACAGACTGCCCCGCTCAGGGCGCGGGGAGGAAACACTCTCCCCCGGCGCCCCGGGTGGTGAAACCCTTCCCGTCGCCTCCCTGGCCTATAACTCTTCTCTGGAGGATACAGGGTGCGGGGAGAACAAGGCCAAACCCCACTTCCACGTAGATGCCGAACGACTGCGGGCTGCGCTCAGGCCAGCGCTCTGCGCCTGGGCGAGGAATCATCCAGCCGCAGCGTTCTTGGCCCCGAGCGTTGGGCACCTTCGTGACCCTGCATGCCCCTTCCCTTGCTAATAACCTGTCACAGTTTTACAGGACACATACTGAGTCAAAAGCCGGACAAGCCAGGCCGGCTAAAGCCCAGGCTGCCACGGCCTCCCAGACTTCCACCCGCTTCCAGGGTCCTGCACCCTTCTCCGGGGCGCGAACTCTGGGCAGAGGTGGGCAGGGTTCCCGCTGGCTTGGGAGCGGCCGGAGTCTGTACCACTCTCCCGTAAATCTGTGGCTTAGCCGACAGTCAGTCTTGGATCCCACAGCCGGGCAGCAGGGGAAGGGCCGAACTGCACTTCGCTCTAGGCTCTCAGCAAAAGAACGAA
>RJWK010029549.1:15000-25205 GCA_004363435.1 Platanista minor
GAAGGCTCCGTGAACCATCTCTGGAAGGTAATGAAAAGGGTCCTCCATAAATTTACAATTATCTAGAGAATCTGATCTCCACTTCTCAAGATGACTTGATATTAGTGACATGTCATTTTCTCGTGGTTGAATTTGAAGCCAAGGGATGTCCATTAGCTTGACCAGTAAAATTTTAATAGTTAATGGATTCTACTAGACATCCTAATTTAGACTTATTCTCTGATTTATTCTGCACCCTTATACTAAAAATAAATAAATAAATAAATAAATAGTAAAAGGGTGGAGGATAGATGGAGGATAGTTTGCGAGTTTGGGATTGACATGTACACACTGCTATATTTAAAATAGATAACCAACGAGGACCTACTGTAATACTGTGAAAGAAAGAAAGAAAGAAAGAAAGAAAGAAAGAAAGAAAGAAAGAAAGAAAGAAAGAAAGAAAGAAAGAAAGAAAGAAAGAAAGAAAGAAAGAAAGAAAGAAAGAAAGAAGGAAGGAAGGAAGGAAGGAAAGAAGGAAGGAAGGAAGGAAGGAAAGAAAGAAAGAAAGAAAGAAAGAAAGAAAGAAAGAAAGAAAGAAAGAAAGGATGAGTATTAAACAAAATACACCCTTATTAAGTACAAAAAATTTACCAAACAATTCTCAGCCTCAGAACATACATATCTGTCCAACAGTAATTTTCATCAAGGAAGTTTTATCTGAGAGCTGCCTGCCATGCTGATTAATTCTCTTCCTCAGCTTCCACAGAGAAGCAATGCAGTCAAGCAGTGCTCTGTGGACCAGTTCTTTCTTTTCCATTCAGCCTAGGAGGGTACTTCATGCTGGCATCCTTCCCCCATGTCTGAAAAAGTGAGCCAGTAAATGCACATTTATCATTCTCTCTAGTTTAACTCCTCCTCAAGTTACATGTCTCCTAAACTCTTTACATTTTCCCTACAATTCACCTCTTTGACTATCCTCCATCTTTTATATTAAAGTCTAGTTTGTTGGTGATTGGTGCCCAGTGGTAGCAGTGGGCTCGCTTGAGACTGTTAGTGTTTACATGTGGCAACAGAAAGACCACTGGATCTGGAAGTGGAGGACCTGGCTTTGAGCTCCAGCTTCATGCATTCTCACTGTGGACAGAGTAGAAGAGGAAGAAATCTCTTATGCAACCTTCTGATTTTTAAAAATATTTATTTATTTATTTATTTGGTCTTAGTTGCGAATTCTTAGTTGCGGCATGTGAACTCTTAGTTGCAGCATGTAGGATCTAGTTCCCCAACCAGGGATCGAACACGGGCCCCCTGCAGTGGGAGTGCAGAGCCTTAGCCGCTGGACCACCAGGGAAGTCTCGTGCAACATTTTGATTTAATTAGGCTGGTCTGGAATCTGAGCCTCCAGTACTTTTTACAACTCACTTGGGCATTCTTATAGGCATCAAAGTTTAAGAAACGCTGCTCACACCTTAAGCTTACAAAATGTTAAATGTCAATTACATCTAAATAAAACTGGGTGGGGTGGCAGGTGGGGGAGAACCACTGCTCTATATGGATGCATTGACAGAACACTTGGAGGTCTGGGAAACTACAAGGTCAGGACCCGAAGGGTAAGAAAGCCAGTGGTGGGGCATCTGACTTGGGCTTTTACTTTGTTATACACTTTAAAGAAAAAAAAAATCCTCTTTATGATACTGTTCATGTTTATCATGCATAGTGCCTAGGAACATCCACTAGAAGAGGAGAAAACATACATGAGCTCACGCCCAAGTTCTTTTTTTAAAAAATTTTTATTGGAGTATAGTTGATTTACAACGTTATGTTAATTTCTGCTGTACAGCAAAGTGAATCAGTTATACATATACATATCTCCACTCTTATTTATTTATTTGTATTTTGCTGTACGTGGGTCTCTCACTGTTGTGGCCTCTCCCGTTGCGGAGCACAGGCTCCAGACGCGCAGGCTCAGCGGCCATGGCTCACGGGCCCAGCCGCTCCACAGCATGTGGGATCTTCCCGGACCAGGGCACGAACCCGTGTCCCCTGCATCGGCAGGCGGACTCTCAACCACTGTGCCACCAGGGAAGCCCTCCACTCTTTTTTAGATTCTATTCCCATATAGGTCATTACACAGTATCGAGTAGAGTTCCCTGTGCTACACAGTAGGTCTTTATTAGTTATCTATTTTACACATAGTATTGTGTATATATCAATCCCATTCTCCTAATTTATCCCTCCCCCCTCAAGTCTGGGTTCTAATATTGCTGCTGTGTGACCTTGGACAAGTCACTTTATTTCTCTCGGACCTCAGTTTTCAGAATCTGGCAATGTGGAGATGGCAATCTCCAGTGCACAGGATGTTGGAAGACCAAACTACAATAATAACAGCTGCCATTCGTCATGTGCTTGCTCTGATGCTCAGGCAGCATCCAAGTGCTTTGTGTGAATTATCTCATTTGACTCTTGCAAAATCCCATCTGAGGAAGGTCTTGTGGGGAGACAGTGCACTGAAAAGTGCTTTGTAATTGGGAAAGCTTTATGAATATATATGTTCATGCTCCACATGATAGAAAAAGACATAGAGATCTAATTTGACTGCATTTCTTCCTCATGCCTTAAATTATGAGCCCTTCGTAGTTTTCTAAAATTCTCTCACATATATATTGCTCGAGGCTATATAGCTGAAAAGTAGAGACACTAGAATTTACATTTGCCTCTTTTAACACTGAGATCATTGATCTTTCCACTCTACTCGACTAGTTCCTGGTTAATTGCAAAGTACAGCACATTTGAACCCAACGGTCCCTTAGTTCTGTGTTACACAAGGTGTGCTCCATGTACATACAGCATCAGCTTCACCAAAATCTAAAGAAAGTTCAAATGTTAAAAATGTTTCATTTCAGGGGGCTTCCCTGGTGGCGCAGTGGTTGGGAGTCCACCTGCCGATGCAGGGGACGTGGGTTCGTGCCCCGGTCCGGGAAGATCCCACATGCCGCGGAGCGGCTGGGCCCGTGAGCCATGGCCGCTGAACCTGCGCGTCCGGAGCCTGTGCTCCGCAACGGGAGAGGCCACAACAGTGAGAGGACCGCGTACCGCAAAAAAAAAAAAAAAAAGTTTCATTTCAGGAGTTCCCTGGTGGTCCAGTTGTTAGGACTCGGTGCTTTCATTCCCGGGGCTGGGTTCAATCCCTGGTCAGGAACTAAGATCCCGTGAGCCATGCAGTGCGGCCAAAAAAAAAAACCAAGTGTTTAGTTTCATTATGTCACTAAGTATAGTTTCTATATTCTGGCAGTGGGGCACATCTGTTCTAGGCCTAAATATCAATTCTGGGCATATGAAATATGACCATTTATTTGGATGTGAAGTCTTTCAGATTTGCCAAAATGTGCACTAGTAATCCTGAACTTAAGGATGTACTTCCTATCTGAGAAGCTTAGAGATGTTCTGCTTTTATGGCTGCTGTTTTTCTCACCACATCTGAGAGGAGGCAGGAGATGCTAGACACTCTTTGATGAACACATGCATACTATGTACTTGAGGCCTAATTGTCTCACTCATTGTCACTAGTTCTCTTGCATTTGAATCCTGTTCTGCACAGTGAGTTTTGCTTTGGTCCATTTCACTTCGTAGGGTATGCTTGGTGGCTCATTTATCTGCCCAGCTTTGGGACTGGATTATAGATTAGTACTTCCTCTTGCTTTCTTGTCTCTTGATCATCCATCTATCAGAGGGTAAGAACAATGACCAATTCTGCTATGTGGCTGTAAGTCTAGTAAATGGTTTATTGAAACTGAAACTAACTTAAAATGTGATTGTTTTAAAAAAAATTACAGATTTTATTTATTCTTGTTATTTCTGTCCTTGGTTTTAATGAGTGGACTGCCCCCTAGTGGACAAGAACTGTCAGCTCACATGAAATCTAGTGCTTTTGCTATTTCAGGTCTGAACTATTTTTCTTTAAGTGGAATGAGTTATATTCACACGAACAGTAGGAATTGAATCCATAATGTGTCAAATTCAAAAATATACAGAGCTCTACTATTCCTCCAGATATTCTGGAAACATCCTCAAGTACAAGGACAGGGTCTTTCTTAATCTTTCTACAGCAAATTTCCATTTTCCTAGAGTGATTGGGGGGTTGTGAATTCTAATTAGTAGGTTATCTCACTATCACTGTTACAGCTTACATAGGTTAATCATTTGCAAAAAAATTAGTACACAGTATGTAATGGAATACATGGACTGCTAAATGTCAATTTCAGTATTAATAGTAATAGCTAATGCCTATATAAATTATACTAAGAGCTTAAGGTATTTTAATTCCTTTAACTTTCCCTTTCCCACAAGATAGGTATGGCTGCTGTCCCTCTTGAGCAAGTGAAGAAACTGAGAACTGCCACACAGCTAGGAGATGATGGGGCTGGAATTTAAACCCTGGCAATCGGGCTCCAGAGAGCATGCTCTTAACCCGATGCTAAATGGCCTTGCTCAGGAGACGCAACACATTGCAGGATGCCACAGGATCTCTCTTATGAGCAGTGCTGCCAATACTGTGCGGCCAATGTAGACATCGTAGAGGTTAAAATTAACCTATGGCAGAACCGTCCCCCTTTCCCTTCCTGTACTTTCCACTACCCTCACCACTGTGACACCTAGCTTAGCACTGTATGTATTAAGGGTACAATAAGTATCCTTATCGATGAGCTTAGATTATTAAAAGGCTTTTTGCCAAAACCTCAGCTCTCAGCTTATTTGTCATTCATTTCTTTTAATTAATTTATTTTGGCTGCGTTGGGTCTTCGTTGCTGCGCGTGGGCTTTCTCTAGTTGCAGCGAGCGGGGCTACTCTTCGTTGCGATGCGCGGGCTTCTCATTGCAGTGGCTTCTCTTGTGGAGCACGGGCTCTAGGCGCATGGGCTTCAGTAGTTGTGGCACGTGGGCTCAGTAGTTGTGGTACACAGTCTTAGTTGCTCCGCGGCATGTGGGATCTTCCTGGACCAGGGCTCGAACCCGTGTCCCCTGCATTGGCAGGCGGATTCTTAACCACTGCGCCACCAGGGAAGCCCCTGTTATTCATTTCTTTTTCACAAAACCGTGGTGGATCCTACATAACCAAAACCTGGTTATTTGACTAATCTAGTTCAAGATAACGTATTCAATTCTTCACACACATTAGAATCACATGTAGCATACCCAGACCAAAACGGGTCTTACCCAAGTTGGTGAGGGAGGTTTCATCCTCTCCAGGCAATTTCTCTTGTTCAAGTTAGATGAACCCTGTCCACATTGCTACACATAATACCTTAAAGGCGATCTTTGACCTTCATGAAGGTCATGAAAATATTTATTGAAAACTATTGTACTCCAGAATGAAATCTATACAACAAACTCTAATATCCTGCAGGTTCATCCCCCCAAGAACGGCTGTGGAGCAGGCCCTGTTCTGAAGCGCTCCTTTTCTGGGTGACTCATGTTATTCCTGTCAAAATATTAATTCTGGTTTCAGGCTGTTATGAACTTGCTTATCCACCCAGAGCATGGCAGGCTGGGGCTGCAGCTCTCTGTCTCTCCCACCTGACTGCTTCGTGGCCTTCATCTTCAAAGAGGTTTGATGTCCCTTTGGGTAGCAAGGGCCACTTCCTGTTCAAAGAACCAAAAACATCTCCCTTACCCAGAAACATGGAACTGACATCTCCCATGCCACACTATTTAATCACTTTGTGTCTGACACTGGGTGGGTTTCCCTGTACACTGCTCAGTATGCAATAAGCATTCATAAATGATGTTGGCTGTTGCACATATCTGGGAGAACGCCACAAACCAATTTTGTGTTTGAACAACTGTTTTCCTAGGAATCAATCAGGCTCTTGGAGACTGCCTCAGGACTCTATATACAATCATATACTTCACAGATATATCTGAAGATATAAGGAGGAGGAGGCTAGCTCAGTGGCCTAAGAAGAATAACATGGTTTCAAAATACAGTCTAATATATCTAGTAACACAGCATGTTGTTTTGTCTTTAAATTAAATATTAATGGGACCAGAAAACTTCCTGCTTATCCCTGCTTCTAATAAAGCTCATTTTATATGGTATTTTGTTGTTTTTTTACTAAATCTAGAAAGGGAAAACAGTTTGCTTTTTTTCAATATAACTTTAAAACTTTGCATTTTATGCTCATGTAAAAATGAAGTTTTTATACTCTCAAGCCTGGAGTACTGAGGTAATTAATATTGGCTTTAATTAAGTTTCCTTTTTTCCCCCTAAAAAAAAAAAAGTACCATCTGCATTCACCCAGAAGCACATGCATGGTTGAAATCAGACTGTCTGGGTGTTTCGGATACAAAAGGAACCTTTGAAAACTCTGATTTGAGCATATGAGTGTCAAGGATCCCACAACAGAGCCAATCCAAAACGTGCTACAGTGTTTCCATTCAGACAGCATCAATGTGCCCCTTTAATGGTTTTTCAGAATCCCAGGAAATTGTGATTACATGGCATTAGCTTTTCATTTTGTAAAGACTGGGTGAAAAGCATGAAAGTTCTCTTAACAATGTGAAGAAAAGTGTTTTTGGTTCTGGTAAACTTCTGCTGTTCTCTGATAAAAACTACACAGAAATGCCTTTAAGATACCACACAATTATACATACAATTGTAGCTCAGTACTGCGGGTGCTGAAGAGACGACCACCTTATCTTAGCCTGAAAAAGACCCCCAAATGGCTATTGTTCTCCCCACACAGTCACTTAGTCAAGGATGCTATTCATTCTAGTGATATCATGAATTTATTTTCCTTTCTCTATTAGATGCTCATATTTTTCCACGGATTTGGGGAAGAAAATATTTCCAAGTAAATCACTGTAGGTTTTGGTAGCAATTTACTTCATCTAGGTGATTCTATACTTGCTATACAGAGGAGGGAAGTAGTCAATACTCTATTATGTGTACAAATTGTGGAAATAACATTGACTAGGCTATATTGCATATGTATTAGTGGTGTTTACTGAATATCAACAAAAAACACCAAGAATAGGACCAGATCATCAGTGGATTCTAAGCATATTTATATGAACCCAAAGATTCCTTCAAGATTTAGGTAAGAAACCAATGCTGAAATCACAGAATATTTTAGGGCAAGGTAAGGATTGGGGCTACCACCATCACACCGTTATCAATTTAATGTATTGTGAGATCATCATAATATACAATGCAATGTCTTATCAGAGACCTCAAAGTCTCTAAACTCATATTGGTTGAACTTTAATGTGTGTAACAATTGGTTGGATAGGTGTTTCCTTATTAAAGATTCAGATTCACAGGTCCCCTGCAAAGATTGTGAGTCATTATACCTGGGGTGGAACCTGGGATCCAGCATTTGAATAAACATACCAGATGGTTCTGATACAGTGGTCTATGGTGGAGTCAAAGAAATGTAACGTAACCCTTTCAATCCACTTTTAATATTTGCCTAATCTGATGGTCCCCACCTGTCCAAGTGCTTTTACTCATCTTGCTATGATTAATTTTGTCTCCAGGTTTGGATAAATAATTCATATTTCCTTTCTACGTAGTAATAAATGGCCACTCCATTGTCACCTAGTGGGGGGAGGCTAAGGAAATACATTATGGAGAAACTCTTCCACAGCCGCTGATACCTTGAAACAATGCAAGTTAGAATGGGCTTGCCTAGGCCTGGACATCTGTTTATTTTTCGATATTGAAGAAAAAGTTATATGCCTTTTTTCCCATCCTCACCCATGTTGTATATCCTTGCTGCTGAAAGTGTGATCCATGGACCAGCAACAACAGCATCAACTGGGAGTTTATTAGAAATACAGAATCTCAGGCCTCATCCACACCTACTGAGTCAGAATCTGCATTTGACCAAGATCCTGGATGATCCCTATGCACGTGAAAGATGCATATGATGAACAGCCATTTTTGCAAAAATATGGGTTTCTTGGCACAAAAATAAACATGCCCTAGGTAATATCTCATCACAATAGGATCAAAGAAGTTCTACGGCCTAGGGGAACATTTTTTATTTTTTCTTTCCGAGATCACCTATTGACATGATTGCAAACAGTCAGTCTGAACTCCACGTCCCACCTTTTTGGCCCCTGAAGCCTGAGACAGCCCTAAGAGGTGGATAACCTCAGGATTCTCCTTGCTGGGGCAGGATTTTACTGCAGTGTACCTCCCCCCAAATCCCTCCAGATGCCAGATCTCACTTCAACGGACTTGACCAGCCTCTCCTATAAGCAAGGAGTGCAAAAGAGAACCAAGAAGGCCTCTTCCCTCTAGAAAACTGTGATGATAATAACTAACGGGGCTGTGGTCCAGTGGTTAGGACTCGGTGCTTTCATTGCTGAGTGCCCGGGTTCATTCCCTGGTGGGGGAACTAAGATCCCACAAGCCACACAACGTGTCCAAAAAAAACCCCCCAAAACAACAAAAAACAACTAATGGGGCAAAGGGCACCGGTATCACAACCCCGTGAGGTTTGTGACAAGTCACTCGTCAAACACAGCACAACCGGGAAAGGACAGAGGGCTGGCTGCAGAGCCTGGATGGAGCCCCATACAAGAAAAAGGCAGCAGAGCTGAGGGGAGATAGCTGGGGAATTGGGGGCACGTTGAGCTCCTCTGAAACCCCATCTTCATAATGAAATCGACAATATCCCAGTCTCATGTAAAGTGTGAAGCAGACACAGCGCCAGCCTCCAAGCTCCCACCTTACCTCGTCTTTCCTGCACTAATTCCTCCTCAAAGGAGGTTCCGGGGTTTCTACTGAACTTTGGGTGCGTTTACAAACCACAACACTGCAAGGTGGATAAGTGCCCTGGAAGGTAAGCAGAGCCCTGTGGGAGCATCCAGAGCAGAGAGAGTAGTAATTCCTGTGAGGGGATCAGGCTGCAATGAAGCTCCTTTGCAAATTAACTTCTAGGCTTTCCTGGCGGCTTTCCTGGCATTGGAGTCAGAGCCTGTGGGCCACACAGGTGGCAGCTGAGGGGCAGAAGACCTTCCAGCTCAGGTCACAGCATGGGACAGGACAACTCTAAGCGCCCTCTGAAGGAATGAGCTGTGTTTAGCTGCTCAGAGGGGCAAGGTGGGGGGAGCGGTAGGAAGGGTTGCCCTTTCCTCAGAGCTGCCTCGTATTGCCCTGTTTCATGGTACAGAGAGCAAAGTCTCAAGCCCATTCCTAGCTCACGTGCTTGTTCATCAGGGCCTGGTGGCACCATCAGCGGTTCAGCCAGTAAGGGAGATATTTACCATTGTATCGGACCCCCCTTCCTTGGTCAGAGGCATCTGACCTACCTTTTGAGGCAGAACCTACCCAGGAATCTGAAAGTATCAGTTACTCGCTTTCCCAGCCTCCCTTGCAGCTCAGGCCAGGCCTGCGATGGCATCACGGTCAAAAGAAAAGTGCTGAAAGATGCAGAATCTGAGGAGAACCCTGCAGAAGAGAGTGGCAGCAGAGGTGGCAGATATGCCCAGTGTGAAGAGCTGTCGGTGTCTGTGGTTTTAGCACAGGCGTTCTGGGTTCTGTGTGGGGCAGGCAGGTGCTGCAAGTTGTGGTCTCTGGGACCAGCACGGCAGCAGTGGTGGCTTCCTGGGACCAATTCCAGAGCGCAACCTGGGGCATTGTTCCAGCTGTGTAGTCTCTAAGCTTTGATCTCCAGGTGAACTGTTCCATATCCTTTAATAAATTGCCTTTCTTCTTAAAACAGCCGGATTTGCTTCCTCTTGCTTGCACTTAAAAATCTTGGCACTTTCAGTATGTTGGAGGGTGGAGGGAATGCCTACAAGAATTTCAGAATTAACATCACTAATCATTAGAGAAATGCAAATGAAAACTACAATGGGATATCATCTCACACTGGTCAGAATGGCCATCATAAAAAAATCTACAAACAATAAGTGCTGGAGAGGGTGTGGAGAAAAGGGAACCCTCTTGCACTGTTGGTGGGAATGTACATTGATACAGCCACTATGGAGAACAGTATGGAGGTTCCTTAAAAAACTACAAATAGAACTACCATATGACCCAGCAATCCCATTGCTGGGCATATACCCTGAGAAAGCCATAATTCAAAAAGAGTCATGTACCACAATGTTCATTGCAGTTCTATTTACAATAGCCAGGACATGGAAGCAACCTAAGTGTCCATCGACAGATGAATGGATAAAGAAGATGTGGCACATATATACAATGGAAGATTACTCAGC
>RJWK010029550.1:0-25197 GCA_004363435.1 Platanista minor
AAAAAAAAAAAAAAAAAAAACACCTGCTAGATGACAGGGCCATTGCTAGAGTCTGGGTGTTGCCTTCCCCAGGTGCTTCCTATGCCCTTCCCTTCGACCCCTCCCTCCAGTACTCTGGAGAATTCTCAGGTTTTCTCTGGTCCTGAAACAGATGTTATGCCTGTGCCATGTTCTCTTTGCTCTATCACTGCAGCAGATCAACATTATCCAAGGGAAGTTGAGGTTGCCTACACCATGAAGCTATTGAAGTTTAAGCTTCCTGGCTCCTCCTCCAACGGACCTCTTCCTAAGACCTGGGAGGAGACTTCCCAGTGTGTTCTTGTTGTGCAACTGTAAGATGTTTTTGTATTACATTTCCTAAAGAGGACTCATCAAATTGTATGAGCTTCAGGCTCCAGAAAACCTGGGTTCCCCCCTTATATAACAGAGAATGGGCAAGAAAAACACCCACCTCTTACCATAAGCTGCTGTAGCGAGACCATTGGAAATACCAGGAAGGAGAGCACATCTTAGTGCAAGGGCTGTGTTTTCCCTTCCACATAGTTAATGACTGTAGTACCTCCACCAGGAATGTGATGAGTCCCACAAAGCTGAAAACAAAAAGTATTCCTAGGTGAACAGGTGGACTCTTTACTCACAAAACTTCTGACACCAAATGTGTATATTTTCCTTTTCTGACACCAAATACATGATGTCTTTTCCAACACCACTTCTCCAGTTCTCTGACACCAACTACATGTCCTACAACTCAATTCAATTCTGTCACTAACTACCCAGACCCTACAAGTTAATGCCTCAGTCCCATAAGACTGCCCTCACCTCAAATGCCAGCCGCAATGGGCTGCCCAGGCTATCCACATTTCTGCTCGGTTTACTACAAATTCGGGGTTTTTCCAGTTCTCCCTCGGGTTTGATAATTTCCTAGAACAACTCACAGAACTCAGAAAAACACTTTGCTTGTGTTTACTGGTGTATTGTTTAAAGGACAACGTGTAACTCAGAAATGGCCAAATAGAAGAGCTACACAGGGTAAGGTGTGGCGGAAGGGGAGAAGAGATTCCATGCTTTCTCCAGGCACACCACCCTCCCAGCACCCCCACGTGTTCACCAACCCAGAAACTCTCTACACCCCATTGTGTAGATGTTTTTATGGAGGTTTCAATATGTAGGCATGATTGATTACGTCATTACCCATTGGTGATTAACTCAATCTTCAGCCCTCTCTCTTCCCCAGAGTTGAGGGATGGGGTTGAAAGTTCCAAACTTCCAGTCAACGTTTGGTCTTGATGGTGACCAGCCTGAAGGTACCTGGGTGCTGCCAAGGATCACCTCACTAGAACAAAGATGATTCTATTACCTGTGTTATTCAGGAAACCCCAAGGGTTTTAGGAGCTCTATGATAGGACCTAAGAACAAAAGTAAAATATCTTTCTATGATACCATAACAGTATTTGCAGGGAGCATTCCAATTGAAATTAAATATGAAAGGAATCATATTTTTTCTAAAAATCCATTTTTTCCTTTGTTATATATAGTAGCATTTAGAAGCTGAGTAAGAAACATAACTGAGTTAGTGATAGTTGAAGGAGAAGACTCTGAAATTAAAGTGTGACTTTAAACAGTTTTTGCAAAAAAGAACTTAAGAACATCTGTGATTATTTGGACAGGTTGTACACCCAGATGTCCCCTGCTAAGCAGGAAGCTTTGTGGACCTCAGGGAGATTGTGTAGCCCCTCCAGAGTAAGGGGTTCCCCAATGTCCTATGAGGAATCATTAAATAGCAATTAAAAGCATTGATTTTTTTAAATTCAATTTAAGTTCAAATCTTAGATCCTCCATTTATTAGCCTTGTGATATGGCACAATAATCTCTTAAAGCCTCAATTTCCTCACTTGTTAAGGAAAACTTATAATACCTACCTTGAAGCTCGGAGGCTAGAAAGACTAAATGTGACAACGTGTGGCACAAAGAAAACATCTAAAGAGTGTTTATTATTATTATTTTAAGGTTCTGTTTCAAACAGTAGAGCTATCTGTGTGGCCCCTGTAGCTTGCTGAATATATTTATGCTTAAGTTGACTTTATGTAAAAATTATGTATACTAAATATACTCTCTAGTGTGAAGGGTTAATGCATGTTAACAATGTTTTATTTTATTTATTTGTCCATTTATTACTGAAGTATGACTGATTTACAATACTATATTAGTTTCAAGTGTACAACATAGTGATTCAATATTTTATAGATTATACTCCATTTAAAGATACTATAAAATATTGGCTGTAGTCCTTGTGCTATACAATATGTCTATGTAGTTTATTTTATATTATACAGCGTAGATTGTGCCTCTTAATACCCTACCTTATCTTGCCCCTCCCCCTTTCCCTTTTCCCATTGGCAACCACTAGTTTGTTCTCTATATATGTGAGTCTGTTTCTGTTTTGTTATATTTTTGTTTGTTTTATTTTTTAGATTACACATAAAAGTGATAACATTCGCTATTTGTCTTTCTCTGTCAGATCTATTTCACTGAGCATATTACACTCTAGGTCTATCCATGTTTTTGCAATTGGCAGAATTTCATTTCAGGTTATATATATACAGGTTTCATTTTCAAACATCAAAGCAATTAACATAACCAAGCTGGTGCAAATGACTTTTAACACTTGATTTGGATATGTCGGCTATCTCCCGCATGGTATAACATTCGTATAACGTTAGTGTCTCAGTTTGATTGCTATCAACTTCAACTGGTCTACCACGACTGTGGTGCCTCGTCCAGCGAGAAATCTCCAGCACTAAACCTCGCAAACCACTTTTGACAATTTCGATCAGTCACAGCACCTTCTCCATACACTGCACAAATCTTTTTTTGCATTTCAGTTGCATTTTTACCTTTCTTGAAATAATAAAGTGTAACATGCCAAAAATGTTGTTTTTTTTCTTCCATCTTCAATATTAAAATGGCTACACAAAAATTTACCAGTTTTGATAAGTTTTTTTTTTTTTTAATGCACACTGATAAGTGACAGCTGTCACAATACAGTCTAACAAAAATTGTTTTGAATGAAGTTAAAGACAACGAAGAGATACTAGAGCCATCTTATGGAAAAAACCAAATGAACCTTTTGGCCAACCCAATACTCGGGTTCCTTTTCCCAACATCCTCTCCAACATTTGTTATTTGTAGACTTTTTGATGATAGACCTTGTGACATGTGTGAGGTGATACCTTATTTTGGTTTTGATTTACATTTCTCTGATGAATAGAGATGTTGAGTATCTTTTCATGTGTCTGTTGACCATCTGTATATCTTCTTTGTCTCTTCAGGTCGTCTGCCCAATTTTTAATTAGGTTGTTTATTTTTTTGATATCGAGTTGTATAAGCTATTTATATATTTTGGATATTAACCACTTATTGGTCATCTCATTTGTAAATATCATCTCCCATTTAGTAGCTTGTCTTTTCGTTTTGTCAGTGGTTTCCTTTGCTGTGCAAAAGTTTTTAACTTTAATTAGGTTCCGTTTGTTAGTTTTTGCTTCTGTTTCCTTTGCTGTAGGGGACAGGTCCAAAATATACTGCTACGATTTATGTCAAAGAGTATTCTGCCTAAGTTTTTTCTAGGTTTTTGGCCTTATACTTAGGTCTTTAATCCATTTGGAGTTTATTTTTGTATAAGCTGTAAGAAAATGTTTTAATTTCATTCTTTTATATGTAGCTGTCCAGTTTTCCATGTGCCACTTACTGAAGAAACTGTCTTTTCTCCATTGTATATTCTTGCCTCTTTTGTCACAGATTAATTGACCATAGGTGCCTGAATTTATTTCTGGGCTCCCTATTCTGTTCCATTGATCTTCGTATCGGTTTTTTGTTCAAGTACTATATTGTTTTGATACTGTAGCTTTGGCATATAGTCTGAAGTCAGCTTTGTTTTTTTGTTTTTGTTCTTTCAAGTTTGCGTTGACAATTCTGGCATTTGTTTATCTGTTTGTTTGTTTGTTTTTGTGGTTCTATATAAATTTTAGCATTATTTTTTCTGGTCTTCTGGCTCTGTGAAAATGTCATGGATATTTTGATAGGGATTGCATTAAATCTGTAGATTATTTTGGGTAGTATGGACGTTTTAATGATATCAGTTCTTCTAATCTAAGAACACAGGATATCTTTCCATTTATTTCTATCAACTTCAATACTTTCATCAATATTTTATAGTTTTCAGAGTATAGATCTTTTACCTCCTTGGTTAAGTTTATTCTTAGGTATTTTTTTTCTTTTTGATGCAATTTTAAACAGGATTTTTTTGTTTTGTTTTCTTTTTCTTTGCAATGCAAATCAAAACTACAATGAGGGATCACCTGGCAGTGGTGTGAATAGCCATCATCAAAAATTGACAATGAATAAATGGTGTAGAGTGTATGGAAGAATGGAAACCCTTTTACGGTGATGGTGGGATGTAAATGGTAAGAGCCACTATAGAGTACATTAAGATAGTGGCTTTAAAAGCTAAAAATAGAGCTACCATATGATCTGGCATTACTACCCCAAGAGTATATGTGGAGAAAACCGGAATTCAGAAAGACACATACACCCAAGTATGCACTGCCAGCACCATTTACAAGAGCCAAGACATAGAGGCCAACCAAATGTCCTTGACCAGGTGAACAGATAAAGAAGAAGTGATACCTGTAAGGAATGGAATGTGATTCTGTCGTGTAAATGAAGGAAATAATGCCACTTGCAGGAACACAGGTAAACCTAGATATAATCATACTAAATAAAGTAAGTCACAGTCAGAAAGACTAATATGATATAATATCACTTATAGTTGAAATCTAAAAATACACACTATTGAACAAATGAAGAACACATAAACAGACTAAGGGACTTAGAAAACAAACATATGGTTACCAAACAGGACTGAAGGGGTCAACAGATAAATTAGGAGAATGGGATTAACAAATACAAACTATTTCATATAAAACAGATATTCAGCAAGGATCTATGTATACCAAGAAGGGCTATCAACAGTCTCTAATAACCAATATGGGAAAAGAAGCTGAACATGCATAGATATATGTATATGTATAACTGAAATGATTCTGTATACCTACAACATACACAATATTATATTGTGTATTCTCATTTCTCATTCTCAGTCCAATTCTGGATTTTTGTTTCCTGGGAGATTTTTTTACTACGAATTTAATTTCACTGTTGTGATTGGTCTGTTCAGATTGTCTATTTATTTGTGTTTCAGGCTTGGAAGATTTCATGTTTCTAGAAATTTATCCATTTCTTTTAGCATGCCCAACTTGTTGGCATATAACTGTTTATAGTATATCATTATTTTTAAAAAATTCTGTTATATTGGTTGTTATTTCTTCTCTTTCATTTCTTACTTTGTTTATTTGGGTACTTTCTCTTTTTTGCTTGATGGGCCTAGCTAAGGGCTTATCAATTTTGTTTACCTTTTCAAAAAAGCCGTTATTGGTTTCATTGAGCTTATCTATTTTTGTTGTTGTTGTTCTCTCTTTTGTTTATTTTCTCTCTAATTTTTATTATTTCCTTCCTTTTGCTGACTTTGGACTTTGTTCTTCCATTGCTAATTCCTTTAGGTGGTAGGTTTTTTATTTGACATTTTTCTGGTTTACATTTCTGGTAGGCCTGTATTGCTATAAACTTCACTCTTAGAACTGCTTTTGTTGCATCCCACAGATTTTGGAAAGTTGTGTTTTTATTTTCATTTTTCTTAAGGTATTTTCTGATTTCTTATTAGATTTCTTCATTAGTAGCATATTGTTTATTCTTCACATGTTTGTTACTTGTATTTTTCACATTTCTTTCTATAATTGATTTCTAGTTTCATACAGTTGTAGTCAGAAAAAATGCTTGGTATTATTTACATCCTCTTAAATTTGTTGGGACTTCTTTTGGGGCCTAGAATGTGAACTATCCTGGAGAAAATTCCATGTGCCCTTGAAAAGAATGTGTATTCTGTTACTTCTGGATGGAACGTCCTATAGATGTCTATTAAGTCCAATTGGTCTACTGTGTCATTTAAGATTACTGTTTCCTTATGGATTTTCTGTCTGAATGATCTGTTCATTGATGTAAGTGGACTGTTACAGTCCCCTAATATTATTGTGTTATTGTCAATTTCTCCCTTTATGTCTGTTAATGTTTGCCTTATATATTTATGTGCTCCTATATTAGGTGCATATATATTAACCACTGTTATGTCCCCTTCTTGTATTGATCCCATTACCATTATATAATGATTTATTGTCTTTTGTTATATACTTTGTTTTAAAGTCTACTTTGTCTGATAGGAGTTTTGCTACCCCAGCTTTCTTGTCACTTCCATTTACATGAAATAATCTTTTTCTATCCTCTCACTTTCAGTCTGTGTGTGTCTTTAGCTCTGACATGAGTCTCTTGTCTCTTATAGCGTATAGATGGGGTTTTTTTTTATCCATTCAGCCACCCTATGTCTTTTGATTAGAACAATTATTTTACTGACATTTAAAGTGATTATTGATAGTTATATATTTTTGCCATTTTGTTACTTTTTTCTGCTTGCTTTTGTAGTTCTCTGTTCTTTTCTTCTTCTGTTAGTTTCTTCCCTTGCAGTTTGATGATTTTTTTTTTAGTGATATGCTTGTGTTCCTTTCTCTTTAGTTTTTGTGTGTCTATTGTAGGTTTTTGATTTATGGTTACCATGGGATTCATATATGTTGACCTATATCTACTTGTTTTAAACTGATACTCATTTAAATTCAAACACATTCTAAGAGTTCTACATTTTTTTACTCCCCTCCCCATGTTTTATGTTTTTGATGTCATAGTTTGCATCTTCATGTTTATCTCTCACCATTTATTTCAGTTATAGTTGATCTTACATATTTTTTTTTGTCTTTTAATCGTTGTATTACCCTATTTCAGTGGTTGATCCACAGCCTTCACTATGTATTCACTTTTAATAGTGGGATTTTTCCTTTCTTATAGATTCTAACTTCTTGTTGTAGTCTTTTCTTTTCCACTTAGAGGAGACCTCTTACCATTTCTTTTAGGGTAGGTTTAGTATTGATCAACTCTTTCAGTTTTTGCTCCTCTGAGAAGTTATTTGTCTCTCTTTCAATTCTAAATGATAATCTTGCTGGGTAGAGTATCAGAAGTTGCAGATTTTTCCTTTTCAGCACTTTAAATATATCATGCCATTTCCTTCTGACCTGGAAAGTTTCTGTAGAAAAATCAGCTGATAGCCTTATGGGTGTTCCCTTGTATATGACTCTGTCTCTTGCTGCCTTTAGAATTCTCTTTATCTTTAACTTTTGCCATTTTAATTATATGTCTTGGTGTGAGTCTGTTAGTTTCATCTTGTTTGGGACCTTCTGTGCTTCCTGTACCTGGATATCTGTTTCCTTCTTCACGTTTGGGGAGTTTTCAACCATAATTTCATCAAATAAATTTTCAACCCTCTTCTCTCTCTTTTCCTTCTGAGTCCCCTATAATGTGAATGTTGGTAGTTTTAATGTTGTCAGAGAGGTCCCTTAAACTATTCTCATTTCAAATATTTTTTTCTTTTTGATGTTCTGATTGAGTGATTTTCGTTTTTCTATTTTCCAGGTCACTTATGCATTTTTCTGTATCACCAAGTTTGTGGTTAATTCCATCTAGTGTGTTTTTTATTTCACTTATTATAGTCTTTATTCTGACTAGTTCTTTTTTATATTTTCCAGTTTCTTGGTAAAATTTCACTGTGTTCATCTATTCTTTTCCCTAATTCAGTTAGCATTCTCATTACCAATGCTTTGAGCTCTTTATCTGATATATCATTTATTTCTCTTTCATTCGTTATTTTTTCAGGTGTTTTCTCTAGTTTTTTTATTTTAAATAAATTTCTTTCTCTTCTCATTTTGCTTATTAACTTTCTCTGACTCTACGAAATTAGGTGAAACAATTGCCTATCCCAGTCTTAATGGTGTGTCCTTGTGTGGGTGCATCCCTATACAGTCAACATGTACTTGGTGTCTTTGATGAGAAAGTAGGATCTGAAGTGAGCATGGATCATGTCTTCCCCCAGGGTGTGCTGGCTCTTCCTTGGTGTGAGTTAGGGCTGGAGATGAAGGGATAAGAGCCAGAACCAGATATGAGCTAAGGTTTCTCCTATCCTCAGTGGCTGGCATTATCTTATTGAGGTCAAGGGCGGGTCCCAAGTTGCTGGACCAGAATCCCTGAGGGTTGGGTCCAGACTGGTTGTGTTCCCTCTAGATGTGCACTCTCCCCCCTACTAGCAATGGCATCTTTGTCCTAGAAGGGAGCAGTGCTGGAGCAAGATGGGCTAGAGTGGGCACTTTGTATGGGTCAGGATGCATACTATGCAGTCTTGTCACACCAGTCAGAGCTCCAGACCTTTCCCCATTTGTCACCTCCATGAACACCAGTAATGACCACTTTTGTCCCATTTGGATGTTGTGCCAGGTCCAATATGGCTCCATCCTCCACAACTGGGCACTCTCCTTGGCATCACCAGCCTTCACCCTAGTGTAGTGAAGTCACACCAGTTAAAGTCCTGGACTGCTTCTGATTCACTGCCTCCCTCAGTGCCAGCAATGGCTGCCCTAGACATGTGCAAATGCTGGCTCCATCCCTCACAACTATGTACTCCCGTTGACTGCAGCACCCCTCACCCCAATGTGGAGCTGTGTGGCAGAGCAAGAGGAGATGAAGGGGCACTCTGCTCAGGCTGGGGCATGCACTGGGGCAGTCCGAGAAACTGACCTGAGACCTGGACAGTTTCAGTCTACTTCCTCTGCCTTGTTTCAGTAGTAAGCAAGCATGTGTGTGCTATTCACAAGGGGAGTCTAGATTTGTTACAGCCCTGCTTTCAGTCCCTCTGGTTTTCAACCAGCTAAGGGGACTCATTCTCCCAGTGTTGGACCCCATGGCTCAGGTGCCCAGTATGTGGTTCATGCCACTCACTACCCAGGGAGGATCTCAAAGCCATGATATTTCCCTCCACTTTTGTGTCACCTCCCAGGGGCACTGGCCCCAACCTAATCACTTCTCCACCCTTTCTGCCTGATTTTGTGTAGCTCTATCTCATACCCTTGTTGTATAAGTCCTTCTGCCAGTCTCAAGTCTGTTTTCAGTGAGAATTGCTGCACATGTAGATATATTTTTGATGTGCTCATGTGGGAGGAGGTGAGCTCCACATCCTCCTGCTCTGCCATTTTGCAAGCCTCTCTCTCTTCTGCCAACAATTTTTTTTAATGTTTTGTAAAAGCCCAAGATAAAAGCACCCAGGTATTTATAAACAGAAATGTATTTCTCACAGTTCCAGAGGCTAGAAGTCCTAGATCAGGGTGCCAACATGGTCAGGTTCTAGTGAGAAACCTCTTCTTGGTTGCAGACTACTGACTTCTCCTTGTAACCTCATAATATGAAGAGCAGAGAGAGAAAGCAAGCTCTCTGGTAACTCATGTAAAGGCACTAATCCCATTCATGAGAGCTCCACCTTCATGACATCATCTAATTTTAATCACCTCCCAAAGGCCCCACCTCCTAATATCATCCCTGGAGGTGGGGGCGCGGGGAGGGCATTGGCTTCCAACAGATGAATTTGAAGGGGACACAAACATTCAGTCTATAACATACACCATATTTTAGGAAAGCACAGCTACTCACTAGCCTGATGTCTCAAGTTTTTGTTTTGTTCTTGATACTGAGATAAAATGTTTAGCTGTACCCAAATAACCTGTTTTGCTCTTGTCCATAACTATAACACTGGCCACATGCAAAATTATGAGGTAATAGAGGTTTTATTTGGTGCCCCTGTCCTTTCCCAGATACCCTATGCTTGCTTGTGCTTAAGCGTATTCTTTTGCAGAAGAAGAATCAAAGGACATCTGAAGCCACCGTATTCAATGGCAAAGCTTCAGACCCCCAGTAGCTGGGTGGCAGAGCTTTCTCCTAGTGTGGTGAACTCAGGGCATGGCAGCAATCACCCCAGCTGTATTTTCTGTCAGTGAAGTTACTAGGATAGCTGTATTTGAAGTGTGGGTGTGGGGATGAACTCCAGCAACTCTCATGTCTTTGACAATCACAGCAAATCAAGGCATCATAACGTGACAGTAAGAATTAGCCTGTGGGATGTTAGTTCTGCACCATGCTCTCTGCTCTGTGTTTCTTTAAGAAGCTCACAGAACATTTTCCACATGGCATCCTTCTGTGTGGCTTCCCTTCCTGCTGTATCTATAACTGGTTGATATAGCTCATGCCTTTCAATTTGCTGTTGCTCTTTGCTTTATAATAAAGATTGTTGCTTTCTGCTTGGTTAGGCTTCTGTTCTTGTGTTATTCCTGCAAGCATTTGGCATCTCTTGGTTAAAGCCCACATTTTTTAGATTCTTCCTAGTTATTTCTGCTCCAAATTCACAGCTATGTTGGTGCTAAAGCCATTTATATAGAGACAGGCTGCTCCTTTGCTTAGCTGTAGGAAACCACACTGGATAGACAGGGTTTCTTTGCTGGGATTCAGTAACCATTCTCTTCATATATCACCCACTCACGCTGCAGCCTAGGATCCCAGAAATCACTTCTGCAGCTTGTCTATGCAGACCAGCCTTTTGGGCTTCAGGACTGTATCTTTGCAGACAAGTACTTGATTCAGTGTTTTCCAAACAGATGCCAACAAGGAAAGCAGACATATAAATTCTTATTAGGATTTTGGTGGGTGATTATGAGTAAATATGCCGTCACTTCTATAGCAGGTAGCTCCTAAATTTTCTCCCTTTTCTTCTTTCCTTGGGACTCATTTCATGCACCCACTGAGACTGGCGTAATAGATCATTTTAGTCATTGAGGAGGCTTTCTGGCATCCTTCCAGTGGTACGACTTGCTCGTTATTAGAGTAGTCCTTCCCCAAACAACCTTGTACTAGTGTGACTTGGAAACTAGCACTGGGAAGAGAGGACAGGACTACAGTCTTCCATGTCATTGACTTACTTGTGGAACCTGCATTTTTGGAGACTAGAAAGTGAGAAAGAACCACACACACAGATAACCCTAAGACTAGACTTACTTCACCATTTAATTCTTCACAGGTAAAATATTTTAATGGAAGTGAAATGACACATGGGGCTGGAACAAAAATGACATATGTTAGCAGAGCTTTCCTCAGTTTCAGAGTCCCCAGGGTGGGCATGAAGCTGAAGTGGCATTTCCCACACAAAGTTAGGGTCTTACCAAAGGTGAAAAACTCTATTCTTGCTACACCGATGTCTTTTATATTTGAGGCTTACATCTCCATCTAGAAGAAATTACACTTAATTTATTCACTACAATTTAAAGGAATGTTTTAAAACATTAGGCTCTTGCAGTTCTCCAAATAAACTCAGAGGCAGTGAGGCCACATGACAGCTAAGGTGCAAGAGCAGATTCAGTGTCCAAGTGTTTCTGAATATACCTCTACCTCTAATTTCTCAGAATTCTAGAAAATCTACTTCCCCCAAGAGAGAAAAATTTTCCTACATCCAAATGGTGACCATAGTCTTTTGTTCCTCATCAAAATACTCATCACTGTGACCTCTAAGTTCTCAGAGAATTATACATTCAGTTTTTCACTTATCTTTATAAAAGTGAAGGAAAGGGATATACCAGCAGTCACTCTGTAACCCTCTCAGTGGTGTTGATGCTAAGGAAGTTAAATTAAAATATAATACTTACTAATAGAAGCAGCAAAGCAGAATGGATGAAAAATTCCACATCAGTAAAATACAAAGTAGCGTGGATGATAAATTCTACAGAGAGATATAAATTTGAACTCTGGATCCACCAGAAGAAGTCTCAGTTCCATTGCCTTCTCCACAGATACTCTTGCTTTCTTATTCCCTTCCTCTTTTTCCTTCCTGTTCCCATACATCAAAGAGACTATCTGATCAACACTTACTAGTAAATCTCTACGAAAACTTAATAGCCCTTATCTGTTTAAGCAAATTTCTTTCAAAGATGATTCTCTACTTCCTTGAAAGGTGTAGCAGATTCAGTGGGGATTGGCTTCTCCAGAACCATTCCCATATTATCCTTGAGAAGAGCAACCTAATCTGTTCAGAGAAATAATATTCACAGCCTCAGGCAGTGGCTCATGAATCAATCCTCTTCTCATCCTTTTGAGCCTCCATTACAGTGAGGGATGGCCATGGGATCCAGTTCTATTCAGTGACATGTCTGCTGAACTAGAGGTGGCGCAGTGTTTGGGGAAAACTTTTGCTTATGCTTTCCTAACTAAAGGGACAAAACTCCTGACTTAAAACCTTTTCCCCTTCCCCTTCTTTCTGCTTGAATGAGGACATTAAACTAACACTACAAGAGCCATCTTGTGTTCATGATGTGAAACAATAAGAGATGTCTAGATTAATCACAGAGATGCCAGCTAGCTCTGATGTCGTAAGTCAAGTCCCCAAAACAATGCAATCAGCAGCATCCCTGGACACATTTTACATGTAAAAACAGCCTTCATTATTTAGTGTTAGTAGCCAAGTGGTTCCTAAATGATACAGGATGCCTTCTATTTAAAGGATTAAACAGATAATAATATACACCCATTAGTGAACACCCAGACTGGATAGGGATAAACGTGATCAGAAACAAAGCGACTCAAGACCCTCTCAAGAAAGTTAGAATTTAAATAAATGAAGGGAAAGATTGGTTTGCCTGTCTAGAGTTATCTACCTCATAAATAATTTGTCTTAGAATGGACTCTTTAGGGCAATTATTGCCTGAATTAGGCACTTAAAATATTCCATTATTTTAGAATTAACCCATGAAGGTCCCGTAGTTTTCTAGTATTTGTGAGGAGAAGTAATGGGCAGTGTGCCTAGCTTGTTATTCCAAAGATGCGTGACCCCCCTGCCTTTTGATGAACTCAGTATGGGAGAAAAGAAGGGGTTACTACTGGGAAGTTAATTCTTTTGTTTCCCCTTTGTCTCTCCCAGACTACAGGTGAGGAACTAAGCTGTACTTTTGTCACATTTCTCACCATGACTTCCTGCTTTTTCAGTTATTTGCAAAAGATTATCAGTTAGAGATGAATGTGGCAATAAAGTGAACATCCACTGTTGGCCTCTCTGCCTTTTACCCTTTGCTCAAGAACTGGATGGGGACAGAGCATGAGAACAAGGATAAAAAAAAATGTCAGGAGAAACCTGTGTAAAACAGGAAATAAGTAAGGGGAAATGATGGAAGGAAGAAGAAAGTGAGGAATTATAAGGTCTTCTGCATGTTGGGGAGGGAGAGTCTTCAAAGAGTTTTATGAAGATAAAGAATTGAAGAGAGGACAAGGGATGTTAAGAAATATCTCATGAACTATTTGTTTGGAGAATCTCTTAGTCTTGAGGCTTTCAAGAAAATAATTTGAGTTACTTCTAAATCTGGAAGCTAGACTGTTTTCCTTAATGCAACACCATCTGATATTGAATTACATGGGCTTATAATGATCCATTCATATTTTTAAATCCAATACCTAGATATACACATGAAATGGTAATCAATGACCCAGGCCAATAATTAAGTATATATGTAAAGAAAATCTCTAAACAACTCACAAAGAAATGCAGAAACTAACCACTAATGGCAACGTCAAGAACTAGAGTCTTCGAATGTCACAGATGAAGGGATGATATTGGTTAACATGTGCATTGTACCAATAAAGAAGCTGAGGCCAAAATAGGTTAATGCACTTGTTCAAGGTTATTCCCAAGTTTTGTCCCCAGTTCCATGTCAGTCTTCTTGAACTGTTGCTGCAGTAACCTCAGATAGGTCAGCAATTCAAGACTCAGGCTTGGATTGTACACACATTAGACCAATGGGAGCTACAAGAAACCATGAGTGACATTTACTTCAAGAAGAACAGAAGTAAATTACAAGGAAAATACAGTTGAACGTGGCTAACAACACCTTCCGGCAGCAAAGGGAACATGCCCTCCTCTGTCATGACACCAGGAAATGAAACTAAAATGAAAGACATTAGTGTTCTCCAGGTGCTGTCATCCAACCTGGTTTTCCAGGGCACAACAATACTGACTATACAAGTCTGTGAATGCAGCAGTGTTGCAGAAGTGAAGAGTGGGCCTCCATTTCTAGCCTTTATAGACCCCCAAACTTGCACCCTGTATAAATCTCTAGATGCAGTAAAATGTTGGGATAGACTAATAGGAAAATAAAACATTTGTCTGCTGAAAAAGATACTGGTAAATGAGAAGGGAATCCTAATTCCCTGCAATCTGGACATATAGCACCACACTCTGTGTACTTTAATACTCAAATAAAGGGCAAATCCAGAACAAAAACAAGACACACAAGCCCTAAAACCTGTTTCTTTGATGCTAGGTAAGTTGAATAACACAAAGCCTCCACACTCATAATAATCACATTATGACACTATGAACATTAAACAACAGTAAGATCTTTCTAGCACTGCTGACTTCATGGGAGCAGAGACCTAATTTACTTCAGATGAAACCACTTAGTGTCAGAGAAGTGAAGTAACTGCCCAAAGCTGCACAGCTTCACCTGAAGAGATTGTCAGAGCTAAGAAAATAACTCAGATAGCCAGTGTGTTCACCACACTGCTTCTCTTTTCTAGTGACTTCATGCATTGAGGCTGGTATTTAGCAAGTGCATTTTAGAATAATCAGTCTTCATAAAGATTCCAACAAAAAGTTTTTTCTTTTAAATATTGGAGCTTGAGAAACAGTAAATTTCTGTTATCTTTAAAAATCACTTCTGTGGAACACCTCATACTCAGGAAATGAGGCAAATATGCTGTTGTTGTATGCTAAATTTTTAGCTGCCACGGGCAAATAGTTCACCCATTTCTTGCTCCTTTTGACTAATCTCGGTGGGCCTCTGTTATGGAAGGAAATGAGATGGAGAATTTGTGACTGAGCAGTGCACACTTTGTCCTCTAAAATGGATGGAGGTGACTTAGTTTTCTCACAGCAGTCTGGGGGTGTCGATTAGAAATGAAGGAAAGGTCAAAGTGAGAAAGTAGAAATGATTAAAATAAAGGGAAAATTAACCTGAGTGCCAGAGACTCATCACTGAAGCTGAAAAAGAAAGTAGGCTGAGTGGAGGAGAAACAAGATGGGAATCACATTAATAATAAATAGGAAGAAAATACAGGAGGGCAGAGTGTGGAGGAGGAAATGAATCCCAAGAAGTGCAAAATAAATTAGAAAAGCTTAGATTCTTTTCTGAATAACTGTAACTATTATAAAGGCATTAGTAATTTGAAAAGGGAGGGAGGGAGGGAGGAAAAGAAAAGTAGCTACTGTTTTCCCTTTGAACAGTACATTTTCTAGACCGACCTCTGAGCAATCTCTGCAAGGAAATCCCTTTTCTAACCTGCTTCTCTCCAAGCCCCAGGCCCCTTGCCCTGCCTCACCATCTGGATTTCAGGCATTAGTGAAATGACTCTGTGGCCAGAAATGTCATCAGAAGTCAGAGTATCTGCCCAAGTGCTCTGGTTCTGGTCAGCTCTCCTGCTTTTTTCCATGGTTCTTACTTTCACTAGAGGGTCACATACCTAAAACTCAAGCTGCAGCCAGGGCCACAAACATTCCTGACAGTTATCAGGTTAAGTTGGAGTGTTAAAGCCCTAAAGGGAGGTGCAGGGAGAGAGTGAGGGGGGTGCAGGAGTAGAAACTCAGATCCTACACCTTCAGACTCTAGGTATAAATAAGTGTTCAAATACATGAGGTAGACTTGATTAAAATCAATCCACTGTTAAAAATAGTGTAATTGTTCAAACTGATGAAAGTTCTATGGTGATCAATCTGTCTTCCTCTGCAGTTTTAATTTCTCACCCTCTACCCACAGGTTTATTCCATCCTGGATTATCTCCTATATAAAAAGGAAAAAAAAAGGGCTAACAACTTTCCTTTCCTCCTTTTAATGCCCTGCTTCCCTGGAAAACTCTCCGAAAATGTATCCAGTTTCTCCTCCTGTTCTACATCCATGTTCTAACTCCTTTTTAACTTCTCAAGCCTTAACAATTGGGTTTCAGCACCACCATTCCACTGCAACTGCTTTTGCTTCAGATGGTATAGTCTCTTCTCAGACCTCAGTTGACCAGCCCCTTCAACAGCATGATGATATCGACCATGCCCTTTTTTCTTGAAGCCCTTTCTTTCTTACTTTCCATACTTGTCCTTTCTTCTGACTCATGTCCTGTCTCTTTGATTGACATTTCTCAGTCACTTCTAGAACTCCTCTTTCACACCACCTATCCGTGTTGAAGTTCTCTAGAGTCTGGTTCTTTGCTTTCTTCTCTCACTTCATTCTCTCAGTACTGAACAAATTCTTTGGGGTAACTTCATCCACATTGTGATAGAAAGATGATTCAGAAATTTCAAGTTCCACATTCAGTTAGGACAATGTTCAGAGGAAAAAGAGAAGGATCTTTTCCTGCGATGCTTTTTTTTCATATACTTCTTTTTTTTTAATTTTTATTGAAGTATAGTTGATTTACAACGTTGTGTTACTTTCAGGTGTAGAGCAAAGTGAATCTGTTATACACATATATATATATATCCACTCTTTTTTTAATAAATTTATTTGTTTATTTTATCTTTGGCTGCGTTGGGTCTTCATTGCTGCGAGCGGGCTTTCTCTGGTTGCAGTGAGCAGGGGCTACTCTTTGTTGCGGTGCATGGGATTCTCATTGCGGTGGCTTCTCTTGTTGCGGAGCACAGGCTCTAGGCTCACGGGCTTCACGCAGGCTCAGTAGTTGTGGCTCGTGGGCTGTAGAGTGCAGGCTCAGTAGTTGTGGTGCATGGGCTTAGTTGCTCCGCGGCATGTGGGATCTTCCCAGACCAGGGCTCGAACCTGTGTCCCCTGCATCGGCAGGCGGACTCTCAACCACTGTGCCACCAGGGAAGCCCTGTGATGCTTTTTAATGAGTGTATAAACTTTTCCCTGGAAGCTAATTAGATTTCCTGTCCCATTTAATCGGCCAAAATTGGGTCACATGTCAGCAAATATGTGTTGGATCAATGACGGAAAAGCAACATGGAATTTCTGTGATGGCTAATACTAATCATCTTGAGAAGGAATGATTAGTATTATGATTTGTCAGGGTCCTAGCAGGAGAGATTAATAAAGGACATTTTGCTTAAATGTGGCTAAGATGTAGGGTAACCACAAGGAATAGTTCCCTGGGTTTCCCATGAAGGAGGCAGGAAGGTTTGCCACATTTCGATGTGAGTGGGAAAAAGGGAGAGAGCTAGGGAGGGTGGGGTGGAATCCCTGAGTAGATATGTAGTCTTTAGCACAATTGTTTTTGATGCAATTTGTTGATATTTTGTGTGTTGATTTTTTAATTGGCATATAATTGCTTTACAATGTTGTGTTACTTTCTGCTGCACAGTGAAGTGAATCAGCTGTATGTATACATATATCCCCTCCCTCTTGGACCTCCCCATCCCACCCATCTAGGTCATCACAGAGCACCAAGCTGAGCTCCCTGTGCTATACAGCAGGTTCCCACTAGCTATCCATTTTACACATGGTAGTGTATTTATGTCAAACCTAATCTCCGAGTTCACCCCACCCTCCCCTTCCCCGCCATGTCCACACATCGATTCTCTACATCTGCATTTCTATTCCTGCCCTGCAAATAGGCTCATCTGTGCCATTTTTGTAGATTCCACATATATGCATTAATATATGATATTTGTTTTTCTCTTTCTGACTTACTTCACTCTGTATGACAGACTCTAGGTCCATCTACATCTCTACAAGTGACCCAATTTCATTTCTTTTTATGGCTAAGTAATATTCCATTATATATGTGTACCACATCTTCTTTATCCATTCATCTGTCGATGGACATCTAGGTTGTTTCCATGTCCTGGCTATCATAAATAATGCTGCAATGAACATTGGGGTACATGTGTCTTTTTGAATTATGGTTTCCTCGGGGTATCTGCCCAGTAGTGGGATTGCTGGGTCATATGGTAGTTCTTTATTTAGCTTTTTAAGGAACCTCCATACTGTTCTCCACAGTGGCTGTATCAATTTACATTCCCACCAACAGTGCAAGAGGGTTCCCTTTTCTCTGCACCCTCTCCAGCATTTAGTGTTTGTAGATTTTTTCATGATGGCCATTCTGACCGGTATGAGGTGATACCTCATTGTAGTTTTGATTTGCATTTCTCTAATAATTAGTGATGTTGAGCATCTTTTCATGTGCCTCTTGGACATCTGTATGTCTTTTTGATGAAATGTCTATTTAGATCTTCTGCCCATTTTTGGATTGTGTTGTTTGTTTTTTTGATATTGAGCTCCATGAGCTGTTTGTATATTTTGGAGATTAATCCTTTGTCTGTTGCTTCATTTGCAAATATTTTCTCCCATTCTGTGGGTTGTCTTTTCGTCTTGTTTATGGTTTCCTTTGCTGTGCAAAAGGTTTTAAGTTTAATTAGGTTCCATTTGCCTATTTTTGTTTTAATTTTCATTACTCTAGGAGGTGGGTCATAAAAGATCTTGCTGTGATTTATGTCAAAGAAAACAGAAATATAGATCAATGGTACAGGATAGAAAGCCCAGAGATAAACCCATGCACCTATGGTCACCTAATCTATGACAAAGGAAGCATGAATGTACAATGGAGAAAAGACAGCCTCTTCAATAAATGGTGCTGGGAAAACTGGACAGCTACATGAAAAGAATGCAATTAGAACTCTACCTAACAACATACACAAAAATAAACTCAAAATGGATTAAAGATCTAAATGTGTGTTGATTTTTAAAGTGATCTTGTATCCAGCATATCGATGGACTCTATTTTTTGTTTTAATAGTTTGTGGATTTGTGTGTGTGTGTGTGGTTGTGTGTGTGCGTCATTACATCTTCAGTAAGTAATCACACACTGTCTCATGCTTTCAATCTACTGCACCTTCTTTTTCTAAAATCACTGAATTGACCAGAATCTCTGTGCTATGTTGAAAAGTAGCAGTGATAGCAGGTACCCATGGCTTACTCCAACTTTAAACAGAATGCATCTAAATTTTCTCCATTATATTTGTTATTTTCTGCAGGTTTTTGTTAGATAACCTCATCTCCTTTCTATTTGGCTCTTCTTAGTTTAATCCCTCATTATCTCTCCCCAGGATATTGCAATAGCCTCCTAACTAATTTATCTGCCTCCCGCCTCATCCCCCACAAATTTATATTCTGCATTGTGATCAAGGTAATATTTATGAAGTATAAATCTGATCATGACTCTACATGCTTAAATTATTCATTAACCCTGCAAAATGTATAGAACACACAAGTCCAGGTTCATGATGAAAAAAGTCAACTCTCCTATATTAAACAGAACTTCATCTTATATAACTTCCTGTTAGTTAGAAGAGTATATGGTCTCAGCAAAATAAAATTACCTTAATGTTTACCACACAAGTCTTGTACCTCTTTCACGTCTAAATTGTCACTACCCTTCACAGACAACCTTCTGAGGTGGGCTTTCATTAAGATTTCTCTCCACAACTTTTCCCAAGAATCTCCCTACCCCCGCATCATGTTATACTTGCATCACCAATGTATCCTTAAATTTCTACTCCACTGCTGACAAAATTCAATTCTCAAAGGATCTTATGTTGTATCCTTATATAAAAGAAACTCTGTGATTAATTTTCTACAGTCTTATTGAGATATAATTGACATACAGCACTGTATAAGTTTAAGGCATACAGCATAATGTTGTTGTTTTTTTTTTTTTTCGGTGTGCGGGCCTCTCACTGTTGTGGCCTCTCCCGTTGCGGAGCACAGGCTCCAGACGCGCAGGCTCAGAGGCCATGGCTCACGGGCCAAGCCGCTCCGCGGCATGTGGGATCTTCCCGGACCGGGGCACGAACCCGTGTCCCCTGCATCGGCAGGCGGACTCTCAACCGCTGCGTCACCAGGGAAGACCCCGGAATAATGTTTTGACTTATATATATTGTGAAATAATTACCACATTAGATTTAGTTAATATCCATCATTTCATATAGATACAATAAAAAGGAAAAGCACAAAAAAAGAAGGTTTTTTTCTCCTTGTGATGAGAGCTCTTAGGGTTTACTCCCCTAACAACTTTCATATGTACCGTACAACAGTGTTAACTATAGTCACCATGCTGTACACCACATCCCCAGTACTTATTTAGCTTATAACTGGAAGTTTGTACCTTTTGACCAGAAAGTCTGTGATTTTGATGTGCAAAGGAATTGAAAAGTGATTGCAGCCCAACCATGAGCTGGTGAGATTTCCCTCCTTCCTACCTTGGTAAGCAGCATAGCTTTAAATTCTATGTCTTTGGTCTTATTTTACACAACACCCTCTTTCTAGCTTAAGCTATTTTCACAATCCTCTTTTGCATGTCAAGCTTCTATAATGTCAACATATGGATATTTCCACAACAAGCTATGTTTGGTCAGGCCTCCTGTATTTTCATATGTGTGTTTCCCATGCCTGAGCTGTTCTTCCCTCTAAAGGCTGTTCTCTTTCAGACCTCAGTTCCTATGTCATTTCTTCCAGGATCTTACAACCCCAGAGACTAAGAGTCCCTTTCTCTGTGTAATTTCTCTGTTTTACACATTTCACTGTACTTCTTCTCTGAGACTGTCACACACAACTTGACCCAGAGGTGGCTTGCAATAGATGTTGATGAATAAATGAACAATGCATGGATATCTCAACGAGTGTTTCTGAGGCACCGACCCGGCACAGTTCTTGACACATGATCAGTATTCTGTACATGTTTCCTTCCCCTTGGTTCACTGGGCAATAGCAGCAGGCTTCTCTCAACCAAAGCCATCCAAAGAAGACCACCAAGAGTACCTTCAGAGGCCAAGCAGCCTCAGTTACTCAGGGACCTACCAAACTGGGTCATGGAGACATTCAGTTCCTCATCAGTCTGTGCATTGCCGGCATCTTTATTACTCTGAGGAATGAGAATAAGGCAGCTCAGTTCAGTCCTGATGCTTTCACCACTGCTGAGGAGCTCTCATTTTGGAATCATCCAGTTGGAGGAGGTAAGAGCTCAGAGCAGAAAATGCTACCTGGCCTGAATATAGGGCTGGAGGGTGTCCTGAGCAGCACTGTTGTGTGGGAGGGTGTGGAGGCCTGGAGAAGCTATCAAGAGCTAAGAGAGAAAGTTTCTAACTACACTAGCTTTGAAACAGGAGAAGCAAGCCAGGCATTTTCCTAGATGAAGTGTGCGAAAGTGCCTCATTTAATTATCACAAGAGGCCTGCAAAGTCAATATTATTCCCATTTTATAGATGAAGACCCTAGGGCTGAGTGAAATTGACTCATTTAATGAAGGTTATATAGATGGTAACTTTCTAGGCCAAGTTAGAAAATTAGCTCTGGTCTTATTTCAAAGAATTTATTGTTTTATAGTTGTCATTTTCTTAACCCTGTTTTGCAACATACTTTTGTCTGAGAGAAGAAGTGGCTTCTGTTCACACCATCCTCACGGCCACTCTACTTACTCCCCAGGGTACCTTAGCTGGCAGCATATTACAGTGTGATACATAAGCTATTTCTATAAAAGAGGGAACTCAGCAAGCATTTAATGTCAGATGTCATACAAAGTGACCACCCACCTCTCACATACCAAGAAGCAAGAATAAGACCAATTACACTGTGATGACTGATGTCAAACTACAGAAAAGAGGCAAGAGGTGGTGCGATACTTTTTAAAAAGGATAGCTTTGGTTTAAAAACAACACGAATCAGAATTTAAGCAAAACTGTAATTTCTGTAATTTGGTGAATAAAAAAGAAATTAAACTTCTATCACATCTAGTTCAAAAAGGTCTTGATTGTCATAGTATATTTTTGTGTTGCATAGAAATACAAAATTGCAAATTCATTCCAGATTTGCAATAGCAATTTGAAGCTGTCATGTGAAAGAGATATATGATGTGTTTTGCTTGATCCCAGTGGCAGAACTAAGACCAATGAATGGAAGCTTCAGGGAGCATGATAAAAGAAAACATTCTGGAATAGATAGAGATGCCCAAAGATGGAATGAGTTGCTTCCAGTGAGACTGTCTCCTCAAAGACATTCAAGAATAAGTGGGACTGGGCTTCCCTGGTGGTGCAGTGGTTGAGAGTCTGCCTGCTGATGCAGGGGACACGGGTTCGTGCCCCAGTCCAGGAAGATCCCACGTGCCGCGGAGAGGCTGGGCCCGTGAGCCATGGCCGCTGAGCCTGCGCGTCTGGAGCCTGTGCTCCTCAACGGGAGAGGCCACAACAGTGAAAGGCCCATGTAACGCAGAAAAAAAAAAAAAAAAAGAATAAGTGGGACAGCACTTACTGGGCATATTTCAAGATCAAAGACCCTAGTGAGGCTGGATCAAATGATCTCTGAGGGTCTCTCCCAACCAGTACTTATTTGGTTCCAGAACACTTGAAAGGATTTCCACTTGCCCTGGTATTGGTTTAATATCTTACCTTTATTTGGAAATGATGTAATATTATATCAGTAATTTATTTTTGCATGTATCCAAGTGCTTTGTTTGTGTCTACAGTCTCCCTCCATCTTGCCCCTCGTTAATGTTACATGTTAGTAGACAGTCTTTTTACCAGTGCTTAGTAGCTGCACTTGATTTATCATGTATTATGGTGAGCTTTAACCATCTTGATGAGCAAGTCTACAGCTAGGCTTTACAAAATATTTATAATATACAAAGTCAAACTTGAAGAATCCAGGAATAAAGTTCTTCTTTAAGAAAAAAACAAAAAACACATGGTACTTCTGTTTTTTGACAGAAATTTGAAATTTATTTCTACTCCCATATTATTGTACATCACCCTAATTCTTATCTTATTTTTGAAAATCTCTGTTTACAACATTTATAATTGATAAGACTTAGAGTCCTCCTTGTTGTTTATTTTCATAGATTCACATAATGTTAAATCTGAAGAAACATAAAACTTTCTTCATCCTACCTTTTATTTGTACAGATGATAAAATTTAAACCCAGAGTATTTAAATGCCATATATAAAGCCATACTTTGCTTTTTAAGCACAGAATGTCATATAGAACTCTATTTTCTAGTTCTTAGTTCATTACCTCTCTCTCCCTCCCCTATTATATATGTCATACATATGTACTTATTTACTCTTATAAATTATAATTGACACATCAATTGATATAAATGAAGAAAGGTCATAATGTATACAAAGGTTGAGAATTTGGGTCTCTTTGTACATTTTATTTTATGTTTGCTAGATAATTTTAGAAATATTCAATTCTACTAATGTGTATTTAAGTTTTATTCTGATTCTTTGGGCTTAATTATCGGCAAGGCAAACATTTCTTCTGTTTTAGTTGAGCTTATAATGTAGAGGTGAAGACAGACAATTTCAATACTAGCGATAAGCACTATGATAGAGGAAGTAGAAGTACATTAAAGAGTTACCTAACAAGGGCTTGGGAAGGTTGCGGATGGTGCAAGGAAGGCTTCTGGAGAAAGTGATGGCTAAGTGGAAAACTGAAAGGTGAATAGCAGTGACCCAAAGAAAGAGGACTAGAGGGAAGGAGAAAAGCACTCCAGAAAGCAAAGCATACGTCTAGTCACAGAGGTGAGATAGGGAAAGGAACATTCAAGGAACTAAAAGAAGTTAAGTGTAAGTCTGTTAGGGGATTAAGGAAGCAAAGCAAGTGGGCATGAAAATGTATAGAAAGAAGTCAGCCTGGAGAGAGACTCACATAGAATAATAGTAAACAAGCAAACAAAAAATAACGGGGGTCACAAGATTTGCACCACAGTTCAAGATTCCTATTGAATTTCATATGCATTTCTTATATGGTTATGCTCCCCCAACTAACCTCAACCCAGCTAGCAATTTTTTGTTTTTCTGGCTCCATGGATGCTGCTGCTCTCTACCCAGTTGCTCAAGCAAGAATTCTCTGCTTAATTCCCACACCTGAGTAGGTCGCCAAGACCTTTTATTTATTTATTTATTTTTTGTATCTTCATATTTTTCACATCTCCATCATCACTACTTGCTTGGTTTACCCTGGTTTATTGCAGCAGCCAGGAGGCCTTCTTGCCCTTCATTTATCCTTTCTCTCGCCAATCCACTCTCAACATAGCACCCGCCTCAGCTGGAGCAGAGTGGTGCAGTGGAGAGAACACTGGGATTCAGAAGGGTAGAGTGGGGCTTCCCTGGTGGCGCAGTGGTTGAGAGTCCGCCTGCCGAGGCAGGGGACGCGGGTTCGTGCCCCGGTCCGGGAGGATCCCACATGCCGCGGAGCGGCTGGGCCCGTGAGCCGTGGCCGCTGAGCCTGCGCGTCCGGAACCTGTGCTCCGCAACGGGAGAGGCCACAACAGTGAGAGGCCCGTGTACCGCAAAAAAAAAAAAAAAAGGGTAGAGTGAAAGATTTGCCACCAAAATTCTGATATATGGTTTAGAGACCAACTTAATATTTAAATATGATTGATGTACCCAGCCGAGTACCATATAGGAAACATGAAGACACTGTCTCCCGGATGTCTCTTTCCCTCCCTTCAACAGCTTACCCTGCTTCCCCCCACACACATACACATATTCTTCTTTCTAGAAATGCTTGTTGCCAGGACACATCTTTGAGAAAGAGCCCAAGAACAGCGACTTTTGGCATTGGGTTTAGCAGCAGGAGTAACCTAGATCCTCTCTGTCATTTCTTCCCTATGCTGCTGCCAAACCATCCTAATCGGCTGTAAACATTGTTAGGAAACTGTCAGCAACCTGGAATTGCCAGCTTTCCATAAGTGAGACTGTACTGAAAACAAGGAATGCCCATTGTCCCCTTTGCATTCTAGGACCTCTGGAACCACAAATGGCAACTAGGAGTTTAAAGAAGATATCAGGAAGATTATTCACACTTTGAATTCCCAGGGATGCTATTAAGATACACTTTGAATTTCTCATCCTTAAAACAATTGTCAAAAAAAAAAAAGGAGAGAGACAAGATGGCGGAAGAGTAAGACGCGGAGATTACCTTCTTCCCCACAGATACACCAGAAATACAGCTACACGTGGAACAACTCCTGCAGAAAACCTACTGAACGCTGGCAGAAGACCTCAGACCTCCCAAAAGGCAAGAAACTCCACACTTACCGGGGTAGGGCAAACAAAAAAACCCTAAAAACAGAGA
>RJWK010029551.1:0-25196 GCA_004363435.1 Platanista minor
TTCAAAGACATTAGGAAAAAACAGTATTATATATTTACCCACCCATTTATAGTTTCAGGAACTTTTAAAACCTTCCTGTAGAACCAAATTACCCATTTTCAAAATAGTATCATTTCACTCCAGCCTGAAGAACTTGGTTTAGCATTTCTCACAGTATAGATTTGTGGACAGTGGATTCTCTCAACTTTAATTTATATGAAAACGTCTTTATTTCACCTTTGTTTTGAAGGATATTATTACTGGATATACAGAGTATTAGGTTGATAGACTTTTTTTTTTTTTTTTTGAAGCTGGATTGCATACTTTTTCTTAAAAAGTCAGCCATCGTTTTTCTTGTTATACCTCTATATGTTGTTCAACTGTCTGTTTTTAGGATATTTTCTTTATCTTTCTTTTCCAGAATTTGTTACTATATGCCTATAATGTGTGACCATTATTCCTTGAAATATTTTTTTTCCTGCTGCAATCCTTGCCTTTGGAGATTCTGTTTTTGTGTATGGTTGACTGCTTGATACCGTCTCATAGGTCACTAGTGCTCTGTTCAATTTTTTCTTTAGTCGTTTTTCCTTTCACTTTCTTTTGGATAATGTCTTCAGGTGCAAAATCCAACATCAGGGCCCATTCAAAGACAATTCTGTTGACTGATATTTTTTCTGAGTGTAGGCCATACCATCTTATTCTTTGCCTGTGACATATTATTTTGTAGAGAACCAATCATTTCAGAAAATATGTTATAGTAAAACTCTAGATTCTGATTTTTTTCCCTTGAAAGTTATTGTGATTTTGTTGTTTTTGCTACTGTTGTTGCTGTTTTAGTAACTTGCCTGGACTTAATCTGCAGAATCTGTTTCCTCTATGATGTCAAGCAGGTTTTTTTTTGTTTTTTGTTCTTAATTGTTATTCTCATTTTTTTAGCTTGGCTTCCCAGAGGTGGCTTCTGTGTCTGCACAGCTCAGGGGTCTACCAATGATTGGTCACAAGTTGTGCTAGAGCCAGCAGAACTTTCCCCTTCTGCTGACAGGAGCATGTTCAAAGTCAGTTTTCAGGTCTGCACTGGATTTTACTTTCTACGAGGCCCTCCTGGGTCTCCCCGGATGTGTATGCAGCATTCCACGAAGCCTGGGGTCTTATCTAGGCTCTCTACCATGCTCTTATTTCCAGAATCTCCCTGTTAAATATCTGACTAGTCTGCTAATCTGCTACTCACCCCAACTATGACTTCATCCTTAGGGTATGGGAGCTCTAGGGTCCCCATTTATTTCCAACCAGTCTTGCTACTTTAACTGACAGCCCCACTGGGCACAAGTGAGCCTCTCTAGCAGGGGAGCTGCTAGATTTCCGGACCAGCCCTACCCTGGTAGAACTACCAAGCTGCTGGAGTTGGAGGGACAGTGAGAGCAGCACCAGGCAAGAAGCCCCCTGAGTTCCACTGTTCTTACCCAAAGGTTATCAGTTTTTTATTAGTAAATGCTTCTCAATTTGTCATTTGTCTTTCCTTAGTTTCCAAAGCCCTAAAATGGTTGTTTTTGATAATTTTATCCTATTTTATAGTTGTTTTTTGGAAAGATTTGCTGACTTTTTTACTTATCGTAGTCAGAAGTCCTGCCCAGATAGATATATTTTAACAAAGAAAAGGGAGGCAGAAAAAGACAAAACATGAGGAAGCTACTGGCAACAGTATTCCCTGTAATTTATAAACCTGGAACCAAACCACCAGGCTGTCAGTTCAAGGAGCATAAGAATGAAATGTCCCTGAATAGAGTTAATTTTTTTTTTTTTTTTTGGCGATACGTGGGCCTCTCACTGTTGTCGGACCCAGCCGCTCTGCGGCATGTGGGATCTTCCCGGACGGGGCCACGAACCCACGTCCCCTGCATCGGCAGGCGGACTCTCACCCACTGCGCCACCAGGGAAGCCCTAGAGTTAATTTTTTTAACCAAATGACTCAAAGGTGAAACGTGTTTAATGACATACGTTAATTCTTGTGCCATGGAAATTAAATATCAGTGATAAAGGATTCATGGAAAAACAGATAATTATAATTATTCATAAAAAATATAATTATTAGTACCTTACCTAGCCCAGAACATCTTTATATGTTGTTATTGTGGGATTGATGATAGATTCTAGAGGACTATCAATATTAACATTTTCCCCTGATAGTCACATCGTGACAGTGGACATCATCCTGACTCACGCATATTACACAGTAAGTGTCCCTTGCTCCCTCATTTCCGTATGATACCAGGGACACAGAAGTTATTCCCATCACCCCTGCTCCAACCCTCTCAAACCTTTCCTGGGACCTCAGACTCCCTTAACTAGAAGCAGAGGCCATTTCTTTAATGAGTGAGGCAAGGTAGTTAACACTAAAGGGTGATCTCTTGTCAACCCATTGCTGTGTGGTTGGAGCACAGCCTTCCTAACTGGTGTGAAGAAAGGGGTTTCTGGGAAGCCTGAAGGTCCTGGCCCTGAGGAGACGGAAGGGACAAAGCGTGCTCCCGGGCATCCCCCTGCTCACCTTCCTCCAGTTTCTGGCATACAGAGCTGCTCAGCCGGTGTGGAAATCCCCATGAGGAGAGAAATCCTGGTAGAGCCCAGGGCATCCAGGACTGCACCTGGGCCCTGAGGGGCAGTGGGGAGGGGAAGGGGGGTGCCATCCACTCCCAGGTCCACAGAGCAGAAGTTGGGTTGTCTAGAGACCTTACAGATTTTCACTAAACTTCTGCTAGGTCTTCAGTGACATTTTTTTCTTCCTGGGCTCAAGGATTGTACTAATCAAGCTTCATACTTTGTTACTGTTATTTGTGTGTTTTGTCTCTTTCACTAGATTTCAGGCTGGGGTAGGGTGGCCTTTCTTCTTCTGCTATTTATCCCTCGATCCTCTCTTCCCTATTTCTCTTCAGGTCCAGCTTTTAACATCTAGCGTGGACTCATTGGGCCAGTTTTATCTATCGTTCCGAATACAATTCAAAATGTTCTGACAATTCTCAAATGCAGTGCTTCTCAGTCGTAACTGCTCATTAGAATCAATGGAGGAGTTTTTAAAAATGGTGGTGCCCAGGCTGCACTTAAGACCAATGAAATCAGACTCTCTGGTGATGGGATCCAGCCCTCAAGGAAAGAGGTACCTTTAGGTAGAACACTAATACTTGTCTTGACTTTTTTATCCTAAACCAACATTTACCACATCCTTGAGGCACACATTGGAATATTAGTTGGCAGAAAGTTAGTGATGCAGGAACTGAATTACATCACCATCTCATAGCAGCGTGTCAATACGTATGAGGTCATGTTGGCCAAATGCCCCTCAGTGTCCTCGTATTCATTCAGCAGCTTCGTTGGTGGCTGGCAGCCTAAGAGAGGCTTGCCTCATGAGAGCAAATAAGGAAAAAAACCAACAACCTGTAGGTGTGAAAGATGTGAGATCTCAAAGACGGCTGGCCCATTATGTAAAATGCAGTGACACATTATTGCAACTATTTACTTTCACCTTTCTCTCCCGGAGTCTTTGTTCTCCTTTAAACACCCAATGGCCATTGACTTCTTTCCAAAGGGAAAAAGGAAAGTGGCAAGTCTTTCACTACATTTTTCATAAGAATTTTCCTTTTGAGACTTGGATTTCCTCCTCTGGCTTTTTGAGATGACACGATTGCCTGTATTTCAAGCGCCTTGGTTCATTTCTCTAAACTCCAAGACAGGTGCAGCTTCTTCTAGGTCATGAAAGGTGGTTGAGGGGAAAAACAAAAACAAAAACAAAAACAGCAAATACTTGCCACAGATATTTGTTGGATCCCAAACCTGTAGAAACCAACTTTTGAGTTTTCTCCTTTTAAGGAGCAGATGGGTGGAGGAGTGAGGTTACGTTTTAAGGACCTGGAGGAATGTTTCCCAGGCTGAGTCATCTGGTGCACAGAAAGGTGCAGGCCAAGTACGAGACCACGGATACTTGGTGGGGAACCTGAAACTTTGTGCTTGATGGAGCCAGCCTCTATTTTTAATAGAGGATGGTACTGAGGGTAGCGATCAGGAAGGATCTGCTGGCATGAGAGAGGTTAGAGGCAAGCCTGCATCATTCAATAGAATTTTAGCAGTTCCTTTTAAGAATTATTTTTTGAGGGAGAGGTTGTTGTTTGTTTTTTAAAGAAAGACTCAGAGTGGTTTCTTGTTGTGTGACACCTTATTATTCTTGAGACAAGAATGTCATAATTCCTGAGGGCTCCTGTTAGGCCTGTAATTCTAGAAGATATTATATTCAGGGCAATTGAAAGCAAAAACATTCAACTTTCCTTATTTCAAGACTCAATACCTGTTCCAAGTTTCCTCATATTTTACCAGTTTGTCAAGTATGTGTCTATAGTCACTGAAAAGAACAAAAGATAATTTGTAGAAGGCTCAGGGCCACCGCATTCGACAAGCAGGTTGTGCACTGCAAATGCTGTGGGCCCCATTCCTGAAACTGCTGTATGAGCTACAGTCCCTGTAACTGTGAATCTGGTGGTCCTGGGAAGGAGACTAACCTTCATGCCAGTCACGGCAGGGTGGAATCTCAGTTAATGTTTCCCGTCCCTGCCTCCAGGACGTTTTCAGTTGACTATGTATTTAAGGTTATTCAGTGATTTTTATTTTAACATTTGGTCTCTATATTGCTAATTTAGTTCACATCAGGGGAGATAGCAGAGAGGTAGGAGGAAAATCCACTGATCTAAGAAAAAAAAAATGCTCTGATAAATAAGCCATCATCTACCTTTTCTCATGGTTTTTTTTGGGCGGGGTATTGAAGTGTAGTTGATTTACAATGTTGTGTTAGGTTCAGGTGTACAGCAGAGTGATTCAGTTTTATATATATATGTATACACACACACATGTTTTTCTCCTTTTTCAGATTCTTTTCCTTTATAGGTTATTACAAGATATTGAGTACAGTTCCCTGTGCTAGACAGTAGGTCCTTGTTGTTTACCTATTTTATATATAGTAGTGTGTATATGTTAATCCCAAACTCCTAATTTCTCTCTCCCCACCCCTTTAATAACCATAAGTTTGTCTTCTTTGCCTGTGAGTCCATTTCTGTTTTGTAAATAAGTTAATTTGTATCAGTTTTTTAGATTCCACATATAAGCGGTATCGTATGATATTTGTTTTTGAGCAAGAATATTTCTAGGAGGAAGGTCAGAGGATGCCTTTGGATATTGTCTCAAATTGTCCTCTTCTAGCCAATAGCACCAAAGTCAGGAGACAATGAAGAACAGCTGTTTTCCCAGTGGAGGTTGGAAATACAGTTAGCCTAACAGAAAAACCTCATCCTGAAATTATTATTATTATTGTCATTTTCTCCTAGTCCGACCTGTCATTTCCTTGTGAAATACTAGCTCAGTACTCCCCAAGAGTCACAGGAAAGTGGAGGAACTGCTTGGCTGGGTCTCTGGGGTGAACATCATTTGCCATTGTCAGACCGAGGGTTGTCTCTTAGTCCAGTCACCTGGACTGCATACGGTTCTGAAATCTGAGTGCCCTCAGGCTCTCCTAGAAGTACCTCTGGGGAGGAGACAGTCCGCTCGGTACACAGTCAAGCTGGGATGGCGTAGAGATGGAGGGTACTGGGCTGTTAGGGAGTGAGAAGAGGATTCCCAGGCTGATGGGCTACTCGTGGGTCCCTTCTGAAAGAGGATTTACTGGATGGTTGTGCTAGCTCAACCTGAGTGTTTGAGGACCTTTACTCATATTTAAAGATTTAGAAGTGTCTACAACATTCAAGGGAATGGACTAGGGAAAGAATAGAACATAAGACACAAGTGTTCCTCATTCCAGGAACTTACAACTTTATTGAGGAGAACAGTCTCCATGAAACTGTTAAACACCCAGCGTATTGGAGATGTCCCCAGTGTGGTTTGGAGTGATCAGGGAGATGCTTGGAAGGAAACAGGACTTTAACTCGGCCTTGAAACTTGTACAGAGCATGTGTAGGTGGAGGGGAGGGAAGAACATATTCTGAGTGGTGGTAGGCTACAATAGCTTGGACCAAACCCAGCGTTCAAAGTTTCATGCCAGGAAACTAGAATCATGGTAGTGACTTCCACACATTTGTCCCAGGAGTTAGCAGCTGTTGTGCTCTGTGGTCTGGCAAGGTTTTGGACTTTCACTAGAATATGTTCTCAGACGCATAGTAGGTTACCTCTGGTATGCTGGACCAGCACTGAGCTGAGGGCTGGATGTTCTGGGGCATAAATTGTAGCAGACAGAATAACAGAGCAGAAAATGCAGAGCTGCTTTCACTGCTACAAGCCTTACTGACAGCATCCTGCTTTCATAGTTTGGACCATTGCTGAACAGTCCCCAAATCAACATTCTACTTTTCCTGAACCACTCCTACCCAAACCTCCATGACCTCTTGTCTGTCTTAGGCGCACGACCCATAATATCAAGATGAAGTCAGTGCAGGCTGTATGTGTGACTCATCAAGTTCAAAAACTCAAATGACGGCACAGGCCAGGCTAGTGAAGAAATGGATGCAGTGAGCAGAGACGGTCAGGGACCAAGTGAGGAGTAGGGCTGCTCCACAGCTTCAGATCGATGTTTCCAAGCAGGAGCCCAGACCAGTGTTGCCAGCTCCTCACAGATTTTTCAAGAGCAGCCAGAAATTCCAGTTTTTATACGAAAATACACTCATTTAAAAATGTTCAAAAGTAATTCAGATTTTAACAAACCTCAAGACCATCTAAAGAAAGTGCCTCTGTGGGCTAGGTGTGGCCTCCTGGCCTCCAACTGGAAACTGTTGAGGCTCTAAATGCTCTTGATAGAGATGGTAAGACCAGCAAATGAAAAGGTCTTCTTTCAAGTTCAGCCTGCAGATAAATTTTGGCAGTGTCCTGTCAGCCTTTGTTCATCGATAGAAAACAGCTGCCGGTGTATGCAAAGTTGACAGGAGCACCCTTCCTTCCTCAGACTAGCCCAAGGCGTGACCACAATGGGTCTCAGATACCAAAATGAGAAGGAAATAGACCCCATATGGAAAAGCCACGTAGGAAGCACTCAATAAGAGGTCCTGTAACCCTTGGACTACTTTGCCAGAAAAGGATATAAAAACAAGACACAGTACAGATGGAACAGCACGTCTGAGGAGGTCCTCTCCAAAGGGAACTGGGAATGAGTCTCCTAACCCCACTGGCCGGGCAGGGAGGAGGAGTGGTGTCATCTTCTCCTTCAGCGCTTGTTGGGAGGCAGGTGTTCCATGGGACAATTCAGAGACCCTAATACTTGTTCCTCACACTGGGAGTCATGGAGGGTTGGTGCGTGGTCCATGCATGACACAGCTGAGCCCCCTAATCGATTTGACCCCGTGGAGATTGGCCTGCCTATTCTCCCAGTTTGACAGGTCAAAGGATGCCTGAGTGTTTCCGGCAGACACATACAGGCTCTGTGCCCATAATCCACTCTCAGAGATAGAGGAAGACCAATATACACTTGCTCTCCAGGGGTGTCATGTGACTTTACTATAAAAGAATTGAAAGTGCTATATAAGTACTGAATGGCATTGTTCTTCCATGGGGCTTTCATGGACAAGATAAAAGATAGGAGCTCCCTCTCTGCCTTTGAGGGCCTTTTCCCAGCCCCTTCTCCTTTTGTCTGCCCCATCTATAAACTATAAGGTATCTGCCCTGAGATCCCAAGATGGCCTTTCCCATTAAGCGCCATGATTATTCATGTTCTATGGAAAGAACTCACTTGAGGTCTGAATCTCCAACAAGCTCTAGGAGTGTCCGATCAAATCCAGCACAGAGTAGCAATGATCTCATTCTCTAGAGGTAGTTTTTATTTAAATAAATGCTTCATTCACTGCAGGAATGGGGAGGTCTGGGGTGAGAGGTGTGGTTTGCATTCATCGTGGGGCCTCAGTCTCTGAAACAAGTGAATTGTACTTCTGTGCTGTGTTCTGCCTTTCCCTTTCCCACATAGTAGCTTCAAATTCTATATTCACAAGACCTCAAAAAACCCATTACAAGTCAAACAATAGAGCTCTCAATTTAAAAACTCTAACTCTGGTTTCAGAGAGCTAAGCCAGCATCCAAACCCTTCCTGAATTTTCACAGCAGTTACTGCTCGTGTCATAGGTTTGGCACTTCATTGTATTCAATTTAACACATAATTATATCCCCGCCCTCTCATGTTTTTCTTTTATTCTAGTAAGTGCTCTGTTTTTTTCTTCCTAATAATACAGTAAGTCCCTAGAGAGCAAGGACCACTTTTCACCCTTCACCAGCAACCCACATACTTAGCACAATGTCAGGCTTAGGGCAGACATGCGATAAACACCTGCTGAATTGAACAGAGTAGAACAAACCACCAGATCCATCTTCCAATTTGCAATGTGGTTGAAGAGGAGAAAAGGCAGAACCAACTCGGCCTTCAGCGTACCCCTGTCTCTTTCACTGCTAGAAAATCATAAGCTTCCTCACTGGGCTTTTGATGGGAAAAGCATGGTCTTCCTGAGGCTTTAGCATGGGCACATCCTGGGAGAGAGCCTTCTAATGAGCAGCGAGGGTCTGGGTGGATAGTGACCATGACTCATAGTCAAGTCTACGTGGGAGCCTGGGTAGCTGTCATCTCATATGAAAAGTTATTTCCACCCCATCCTGCTCCTTACCACACTCAATCTTCCTGGATCACTCTTTTGCCATAAACATCCCTACTATGCCCTGAGTTTCCTTAGTGTGGTCCTCAGACCATCAGCATCACCTCAGGGCTTATTAGAAATGCATAACATTGGGCTACATCTCAGACTGAATGAAGCAGGACCTTTTTAACAAGATCCCCAGGCATGTCTTATGCACATTAAAGTTAGGGAAGCCCTGCTGTGAAGAGAGCCTTGTAGAGCATCATCCTTGGGGAGGCAGCTTGACTCTCTGAGCTAAAGCTGCAGAATAATCCAGAGAGCTATCCTGAGCTCTAAGTTATGTTTTCTTCCTCAAGAGGAGGAGAAGCTCAACAAAGCAGCAACTGCACAAATTATCTCCCACCCAGAGATAGGCACAGAGCTCAAAAGAAATTTGGCCAAGCCCAACAGTTTCTAATCCATCACAGACCTGTACTTTTTGTAAAATACAGTATACATGAATTCATATAGAAATAAAAGGACTATAAGACATACAAAATGCAAGCCAGCTTTTATCATTAGATTCTACAGACACAAAAATTAATAAACATCAGAATAAACGTAATATAGGAAAAAAAATAACTACAAAGCTTAAATTGTTCATATAATGTATGCACATAAGCTATAACCATAGAGAATCGATGTTATACTCATAGCTACTATCTCTCTGCAGTTATAAACTAATGAAAAGTTATGAAGAAAATAGCAATTTCACATATTAAATTCCTATATGCACACTAATAATGAACACCATGTATACTAATAGCTAAGGTTTTTAATACAATAAGTAAGCTTCTTGCTTGTTAATTTAGCTTATTTAGATGAACTGATAATAACATTACTCATGGGAAAGATGTTTCTGTGTTTTGTTTCAGTACCATTCGTGGTAGAGAACCTAGTGTCACAGAGGTAGCTTAACATGAATTTTAAAGTGACTTAAGCAAACTCAGGATATTCATTTTTAACTTTTCTCCAAAATGAAGCGACTAATACAGTATTTCCAAAATTCATCTTTAATCCTTCATCAGTAGCAAATTTGAAAAATTTATTCTGTAATGTTAAAATTAATGTAACTTTCAGTAAAAGGAATGGCTCCTAGATCGATGAATTTCCTATTCTTATGATGAAAAGTAAAATTCAAAACCTTCTATGAAGTCTCTAGGATGTATGGCAATAACTTTGCAGATGTGTAATTTCAGGATCATCATCTACTTTATTATTAAAGTAGATGTTATTGTTAAATTACAGGACTGTCAAAACTCTGTAGAAACTCTGTCCAATCTTCTAACATTTTTTTGCCCTTTGAGCTTATCTGCCATTGAAAACATGTCACATCCTTTATTTGAATGGAAGTATTAAGATCTTTAAAAACATAAATAATATCAAACAAATTAGCACGACAGACTGTCTCATATCTTCGAAATGTTGAAACTGGTTCTTCTCGTGCAGGAACACAATAGGTTTGTCCAGGAGCTCAAATATTCCTGATAGACCTTTTCTCTTCACTAACCATCATATCTCAGTAGTTGTTTATAATCAGCTTCCATATCAGTACAAATAAAAAGAATGCTCTCAAATTTAGTGCATTAGCTTTTATGTAATTTATACTAAGTGAACTTTTTAGTTCAGCCAACATTTTTGTTTTATTTTGTAACAAGACTTTCTTGACGAAGGAAGCATCTCATTGATTTATATTGTGGCATAGTTCTTCTGGAATGCTTTCCACAAATCCATCAGAATGTACTCCTAAAATTTAAACTCCAAATCACATTTGTTGATTAATCTTTCATGGTTCTATATAGTTTAGAACTGGTTTTGTTTTTGACAATGAAACTTAAAAAACAAATTCTTCCTTTATGTTGTCATCATGTTGAAACTGCATCTATGTTAAAGGAATTGCTATTTTAGCAATAATTGTACATCTGCCTAGTTGCAATGAAAATTGCAGTATTAGCTTTGTTTTATAGTTGATCCTGCATAACATTGAGCTTTGGTGTCACTGGAAAAAGGCAGTTGAACTATCTTGTTTGACAAGATTCTTTCAACATTTCAAGCAAACATCTTTGATGCAGTTTCTCATTAATATTTCAACAAATGTGTGGATCTTTAGACTTAGCAGCTCAATGTGTTATTTTATAAGAAGCTCACAAAGCACATTCATTTCTGGTAGCTTTTTGACCCAGTACTTTCTTTGAAAAAGAATTCTTCTGGCTTTGAATTTACTTTTTATGATTTGGATATAAATATTTCTCAGCTCTTAATAATTTCATTGATTAATTAGCCAACACATCTCTTCAGATAACACACTCTTATTTTAGCTCTTAAGCATCAATTATGGCTACAAAACTGAACTCAATATATGAATGATCATACTTACAAATAAAACTAGTAAAACTTTTTGTCTTTATTTCTATACAATCTTGTTTGTTGTCATCGTTTAGTTAGTACTATAGCTGTGATCACAATAAGTTGGTATTTTCTTGATAAAAATGATGAGCAACGGGACTTCCCTGGCAGTCCAGTGGTTAGGACTCCGTGCTTCCACTGCAGGGGGCACGGGTTTGATCCCTGTTCAGGAAACTAAAGTCCCACATGCTGTGTGGAGTGGCAAAAAAAAAAATATATATATATATATATATATATATAGATATAGATATAGATATAGATATATATAGATATATATAGATATAGATATAGATATAGTCAGCAAAGCTTGCTTTTTATCTGTAAATTAGGGTTAAAATTAATAGAACCAATTTCAGTTCCCTAATATTGCTAATGAGGTTAAAAATAGATTTAAAACAGGCTTGATTAAAATTAAAACTATCATAAGAATAAATTATATATGTATATAAATTTTATTTATATATGCATATATATATATATGCTTGCACTTTCTCATATGTCTATGTCTGTATGTATCTATATCTGTGTAGATATATGTGCTTCTATATATGTGCTTACACTTTCTCAGGTTTTAAAACACTTTTGGTGACAGATGACAAGATAACTTTTAAAGTTACATATCATAAAGTCCATGATTAGCAGGCAGTTTGGATTATATGTGACTCACCAGGAAAGTTCAAAGACATTCAACTCATTCAGTGAGATGAGTCAGGCAGTGTGAAATTGCTACAAAAGTTTCTAAATGCTTACTCTCAAATTCTCTAATTATCTTGTCACGGACCCATAACAAATAGCATGTGAATTGTCACTGGTCCATGGATAACATTTTTCATAGCACTTAAATAGATGCCTCTTCAAAGACTCTTATGAAGCTACTATAAATTCTCTAATATTTGCTGAGAGATGCCAGACTGATAAACTACTTTTTCAGTTGAAGGATAAAATTAGAGATTACATTTATCCATGAGTATCACAACAAAAAAAAGTAAAATAATGCAACTTATACAAAATTGCAGTTGTGGTCTCATATTAAAGGAGTCTGGTATTGGGAAGTGGTGAAGTCAGTGATCCTCTGCATCAGTGATTCAGGCTTCTTCTATCTTATTGTTTCATTGGACATGCCTTCCTTTTTCAGCATAGCTCATGATACAAGATAGCTACTGGAATTCCAGCTATTATGTCAACATTACAGCCAGCTAGAAGGAGGGTGGCAGGGATTCAAAGAGCAACCTATACTCTTAAGGCACTTCCTGGAAGTTGCATGCATTGTTTCTACATACACTTCATTGACAAGAGCTTTAGTTGTGAAGCCAGCCACACCAAGTTGCAAGAGATATTCTGAAATGTAGTAATTATTCCAGGAAGTCATCCTCACCTAAAAGGAAGAAGGAGAAGAATGGATGTTGGGGATCATCTAGCGGTCTCTTATTCAGAGATACTTTCAGAACATTAGGGTATCAAGTAGAAATGAATGTGAGGATTCCGTTAGGCAGCAGAAACTGTTAATAACTTTCAGCACAAGAGAGAATACAATTTGCCCCCTTCAGTGACATGTCCTGTTCAGGGCCTATAAAGATTTATCCAATTTTAAATTTTATAACCAACTTGCATTCTTGAGTGACTGCATAGTCATTGTGTACTGATTTCCAGTCCAGATGCTGGATTGGTACGAATGTTTTCCAAATTAAAAAAAAAAAAAAAAAGAACAACTGTGGAAAATGGCTAACACGAACCTTGATAGACAAGGTCCAAAACCTTCAATAAGGTATTGTCTCTGAGAAGTGCTGGGGAGAGGGCAGTGGACAAGGCGATGCCTGTCATCAAAGACCTTATAGTCTAGTGGGGGAGATAATGAGTGAACAGATTATGGCAATATGGTATGAAATGGGCTTTGAGCGATACTCCTGGAGTGATTTCAAAGCAAACTGGAAAACTTCTAATTGAAATCAGAATCAGTCCATTCTTGTGAAAGTATTTTATGTCCTACAGAAGTTCTGCTGTTTAGCTAAAAATTACTTGAAACCAGACAGACTAGCATTAGATATGTTAACATAAAATTGCCATTTTGTTTCCCCTCAGTGTACCTCATCAAGTCTAGATAAGAACACCCATTATTGGAAAAATTCAAGGTCTTAGAAATCCTAGAGAGGAGCCTCTCTGTAGCATCACACTGGCAGCGAGAGTTTACCTCTCTCTTCTCTTAAGGGAAAATAAACCATGAAAAGGAGTTTTTATTTTATTTTTAAAAGCCATAGGATGTGCTTTTATCAGTAGAAGTTACTCACCTATTTAAAAATGTATCCCCTTGTTCTGGTTAATAAATTAGAATCAAGAGACTTCTGAAATATGTGGGTGTGGATAAATATGTAGACTCTTGTATATAGATCTAGATTTTTAGATATTCTTGCTGATCTTGGTTTAGACTTTTTTCTTTGTGGCCAAGACGCTGCTGCTGAGGGCTGTGCATCAGATTTTGATAACAAGCAAAACAACAACCTTCACCTATAGCCAATTATTGAATTCCCCAAACAGGGACTTTTTTCAGGTTTTTGAAATTTTGTTTTTCATAGATTTTATCTTGTTTTCTTTCAAAGATTTCATTCTATTGTCACATGGTTAGATTTTTACAGGTTGCTATTTTGGGAATCTGCCTCAGAAGGAAGCTATTGTAGCATCTTATATTTGTAGAATCATCTAATATATCTTTTGGGAAGGCTTTCTCAATTATTTCAAATAAAATTCATTAGCTTTCCTTTTGTCAGTCTCAGGGCACCTGGTTTTTCCTTATCTCTGGGAATTCCTATCAGATTAGGTGCAACAGTCATGCATGGATATTTGTACTGGTTTCCACTCCCAACCCACCTCTACATTGTAAACTCCTAGAGAAAATCAGGGTCTTTTTCATATTATCTTGTTTATTACCTGCTATGGATTGGATTCTTCCCCCTCACCAAGTTAATATGTTGAAACCCTAACACCCAAGGTGACTGTATTTAGAGATAGGGCCTTTAAGGAGGTAATTAAGTTTAAATGAGGTCATGAGGGTGGGGCCCTAATCAGATAGGACTGGTGTTTTTAAAAGAGGAGGAAGACACAAAAATTCTCTCTCTGCACATAGAGGAAAGGTCATGTGAGGGCACATCAAGATGGTAGCCATCTGCAAGCCTGGAAAAGAAGCCTCACCAGAAACCAATTTCATGGCATAGTGAACTTGGGCTTCCAGCCATTAGAATGGTGAGAAAATAAATTTTTATTGTTTAAGCCACCCAGTCTGTGGTGTTCGTTATGGCAGCCCTAGCCGCCTAATACCTTACCTAACATACAGTATTTTGCATATAATTTCTAGTCAGTAAACACTTGCTTATTTCTTATTGACTGTAACTAATTATTTTCATGGGCAAAAATTTGGTTTTGTAATTATCTTACATTCTTTTATGATAGAAATCATCTCTAAGAGTTTATTTAAATATCTCTCCAACATCTTTTTCCAAACGCACACATGCACACACATATAAGCTTAGCTTTAGCTATTTTGAGTGCACAGAATGGCCAGTAAATCTGCTTTTGTAATCAGAGAAAGTACTTAATTTCAAATTGTTGATAGAAGATATTAAAAACATATATATGTTTCCCTAGAATCCTACCCCTTGGAAGATATGTGCCATCTTAGTTTCTTATTTCCTCCAACGTCCACTTTTTGATATCTGAGTCTAACTTTTTGCTCAATTTTTGTCATCGAGGCAGTCACCCCAGCACCAGTTCAGACAAGCTAATGTGGAAGAAAGGGGAGGGGGCATTTCAACAAAATTTGTTCATTTATTCATTCACTCAGTCATTCAAATCACTTTTAGAGAATCTACTCTTGCCAAGCACTATTTTGGGAGCTATAAATATAGGGATAAAAAGACAGGGTATGTCCCTACTTTCATGTTGCCAGTATGATGGTAGAAAATGCAGGCAATGTACAAAGGAAGAAGCAAATAAATATGATGGTTCTAGACAGTGATAAGTTCTCTTTAACTCTAAGACCAGCCCCCCTCAATCTCGCAGATACTGGTAGAAGCCACCAGTTTAGGTTTCATAAATACTGAGGGGACCCAATAGTCGGTCTAGTAAGTGGATCTTACTTGTGGCTGACACATACAGTTTTTCCAATTTTAACATTTTATCCCTTTGGTTAAAATATACATATCATTTATTTGAGTGACAGGTATCTGGGATGCTGCTTTCATAGAGAGGAAATGTCAACTCACATGATCTGGAGGGGAAATTCTTAAAATTAAGACCTATTAAGAAAGGAGGTGTGTGCTCTTGGACAGCAACTTCTCTGGACACCTAGGAGATTCTTATATTAAAACATTATTTAGGGCTTCCCTGGTGGCGCAGTGGTTGAGAGTCCGCCTGCCTATGCAGGGGACACGGGTTCGTGCCCCGGTCCGGGAAGATCCCACATGCCGCGGAGCGGCTGGGCCCGTGAGCCATGGCCACTGAGCCTGCGCGTCCGGAGCCTGTGCTCTGCAACAGGAGAGGCCACAACAGTGAGAGGTCCGCGTACCACACACACACAAAAAAACATTATTTAAAAATCATACTTGCTACATCCGTGGAAAGTGAGATTCTTGGGTCACATGAATATAGGAATTGATAATTCATGGGCAGAATACAAGTATAGTCTGTGATTGGAAAGACTTCAAGATGCTTTTTTCTACCTTAAGGGTATATATCCCTCTACTTATCATTCTCGGTAACACATAAGTAAAACTTTGAATTGCTTTTAATTACCTTCAGCTGACTGGTTCCCTTTGAATGCACTGGTTCCCTTTGAATGGTTCCCTTTGAATGCACATTAGAATTATGTGGTGTCCTACCTTTTTTTAGGGTTACAAATGACTTTCACTTTTCACCGTGTTACTCTTTAAAAAGGGGTCGGGAAATGTGTGCGCATTTTAAATTCAAGGTTTGTGGAAGGTTATATTCTGATAACATGACTGAAAGACAAAGGTCTCTGAATTTCCTGATTTAACCACAAGCTAGTAATATAATAGAAATGCAGATCACATGACAAAGTTAAACAGTTGCTAGTACTTTTCACAGGATTCATGAAAAAAGTTAGATAATAAAAATTGCTGGTAGACTGCATGAGAGTGATAGGTTAAGGACTTGATTTGAGGTTGTGAGTGTAGTAGTGATGTTTGAGCTCTAATAATATGTTCATTGCTACCATATTGCTTTACCTTTCAAGCCTCAGCCTGACAGTCTATCATTCAGGGAATATAATGCACATTATCCTGTCTTGATTCTAATACTCATGAACAACATAAAAAGGAGTGAAATTTATAAAAGTTTTGAGAAACATGCAGTCTCCAGCATTTGGTAATTTCCCCACTCCCTGCCAAATACACAAACACCCTAGAAGCAACCAATTAATATCGTTTCCCCCCAGAATCAAATTATCTGGGCAGTTGTCTCACTTTTCTACTTACTTTACCTGAATTGAAAAGTTGATGACTCAGTGAGAACACTGCATGTGATGTGCCTGGACGAACCGCACAGGGGAAGCAAACACACCAGTTATGGAAACATCTGTGGCCATTCCCAAGGAAAGGAATAAGCAGGATTGGCACTTATGTGTCAGTGACAGATGTTGCTCCACACCCCTAACCACAGAGGTCATGTGCACTTGTCCAGTATAGGACTATTGCACCCCCTGAATTTGCTCGGTCTTTATTCCCTGATACTGTTGGAATAGTAGGCTATGGCATACCCGTGGGAAAGTACACTATAGCCCATGGTGGTTAGAGCTATACACTAGGATTTAACAAGTAAACCCCTGGAATAACCAACTTTACTCACTCTGTGTCCTAATGACCCCTTTAAATCTCCTATGCTGTTCCTGTAAAATGGTGCTACCTGCTTTATTAGTCTTCTTGGGCTGCCATAACAAAACACCATAGACTGGGGGTCTTGACAACAGAAGTCAATTTTTCTACAGTTCTGGAAGTCTGAGATCAGGGTGTCATCTTGGTCAGTTTCTGATAAGAGCTCTCTTTCTGGCTTGCAGATGGCCATCTTTTTGCTGTGTCCTAACATGGTGGGGAGACAGAGAGAGAGAGGGTAGTAGGGGGGAGATTTCTTTTTCTTTCTCTTCTTATAAAACCACCGCCATTAAAAAAATGTATACACTTATCTCTATAACCTTTAAGACTCATTTCAGCCAAGATCTCCTTTACAAAATTTAATCTGAGTCCTTGGTTTGAGCTAAATGCTCTGGTAATTTCAACATATATATAAGTAATAAAATTGTTCAAACGATGAAGATTCCTTGAAGTAAGGGACAGTGCCTTATTGATTATTATATTCCTAATGCCTAGTATAGTGCCTGTCACATAGGAGCTTTTCAAAAAATTCTGGGCTGTTGCTAGAATAAAATTAAATCAGAAGTAGACAGTGTTGAATTGGTATTTTGATTTTTTAAATAGGATTCATTGCCTGACCATTTGAACAGTAAATACAATAACAACAAAAATATCCTGCCAATAAATTGACCATTTCCCTGGTGCCTCGAAGTGTCTTATAAATCTTAGTGAGCATACTTCCTCTTCTCATGTGGGCCAGAAACCTAAACTCAGTAACTTCGTTTGAAGGGTCTGCGGTTCTTTTATATTCAGAACCATCAGAGTGAGATATGTTAAATAATTCAAATGAGAAATTTCTAGTTTCCACCTTTGTGCATCTGCTGGGTTTTCCTTTGTTCACCCAGTCACCTGTAAAAATCATCAAGTATTCACATTTACAGTCTGTGACTCGGTGACCCCACACCCTTTGGTGGCCTGGAATCAACATGGAGTGCTCTTATTTAGCACTTGGAGCCCAGTCAGATATTAGTTTTCCTGCAGTAAAATCCTCTGATGCCAGTGAAGAGGGAAATCAAACAGATCAGACGGTTCTGGCCCACCCCTTCCCAATATGGTGAGAAAGTCACTGACTGAAATGGGGCTGAATGTTGGGTTTCTCTCTCCTAAATCTTTTTATCCCAGTTGTTAAAATTTGTTACTTCTCAGAGCTATGAAGTTGAAGACTACTTTATTGAGATGATGAAGAGTTTAGGCTCTAAAATATCCTTCTGCCTCTCCTATAAGGCAGCATAAGCCCCATTTGGGGCAAGAGTCGATTTTCTGTTGCTCATTCCCTCTGGATGGCTCATGCTCCACCCAAGAGACTGAATTCTCTGTACAAAGAGCTATGCCAATCCTTTGAAAATCCTTGGGTGAGCGTTTCCTTGTTTATGAATTCTCCATATAGTTGGTTCTGCTCCAATTCATTTGAAAGGGACATCTGTTGGAAGATTTGACATGATATCTGTGTTTGCTGCAAGTCTCCTCTGACAGGTCAGTGTAAAAGAACCTGAGAGGGAGAGCTCAGTCATGTGTTGAGTGGCTCGTAAGTGCAGGAACAGATTTGAAAGGATTATCCAAGACAATGACTTTAAGATCAAACTAGGCCATGTAGTTAGCCACAGGGCTCTGTGAGTTCCTTGCGGCTCCGTCCTTTGGGGTGTCCTGTCACCGTGCTTGCCAGTGGTGAATTTCATTTCCATGTGGGAACTTTCAGGTCTTCCTGACACACTGTAAAGCAATATGTGTTTCCGTCCCTTCAGACACCATTCGGCTCTTCAACTTGAAGAACAGTTTAAGTCAGTCAGGTCTGCTATGGCATCAAACCTCCTCCTAAGCCCACGTCTCTTGAATAATAACTACTATTCTGTATAGATAACTCATGAATATTTCCTGCTAAAGAACAATGGGAGTAATTTGAGGAAATTAAATCCACACAAGTAATTCTCTAACTTTATTTCATCCATGTTTAAAATATTCTCTAACTCCAAATGTTTTTACCAGGCTTGTAACATATAGCAAAATCAGCCGATAGGGCTCTAATTTTCTTTCTTCCTCTACCTTTCACTTCTCCAGAGTGGTCCTAACAATATGGAAGTCACCAAAAGGAGATGGCAAAAGAAAAACAGAAATAAAGATCCCAATCCGTTTTTCTTTCTCCCGGTAATCCTATTTCAAAGGCAGTCTTGGCTTCTCAGAAAGGTCAAGCCAAACTCAATCAGAGGTGGGACTGGAAACCTCAGTAACATTACGATGCACAAGAAATCATGTGAATAGATAGTCAATTACAAATAGTTGGCTCTGAATATATTCTTTAAAGTGGTCTTATGCTTTTGGCATAATTGTAAGAGAGAGTACTTGGGAAAGCCTGCCTTGAAGGACTACGTTGCTTAAGATGGGGATGGTATTCTGTATGGTTTTATTCTTCAATATTGTGGAACAATGTAAAAATATCCAGGTGCCTTCTGAAGTATAGAGGGAGCCAGAAGTACTGTTTCTCTATAGGAAGAGTGACACTGCAGCCCTCCTGAACTTTCTGAGGACCTTACGTGCACACCCTCCAACTACCCAAATAAGATCCTGTAAATGGTTGGTTTCTGGTCTATAGGATTGTATTGCAGTTTCTACATACGCAGCAGTAAATTTTGGAATATGAGTTGCCACTGGAAAGACTTTTGTTTATTAAACACCTAGTAGGTACCAGACTCTCTATCAGGTACATTTCAGAGATCCTTTTATTTGGTTCTCATCCAGGAACCCCTAAGTCTTGTTCACACTTTACAGATGAGGAAAATGAAGCATAGGGAGATTAAGTAACTAATCCAAGGCCACCATTTATCAAGTGGTGGAAGCTGGAGTTGAGTTCAGGTTTGAATGAAGCTCCTTGAGGCCAGAACTTTTTCTCCATTTTCTTCCCATATACCTAGAAGAGTGCCTGGCAAATTGCAAATACTCAATCTACACTGTCCAAGGACTGAATTAATGAAAGACTCCAGCATATGTGCTTCTGTTATTCTGTTCTGTCTCACCTCTGTCTCCTCACCCCCAGTCTTTTACCTGCCTCTCTCTCGCACCCTCTTTCAGAGGAAAATGGAACTCAGGGCTGCATCAGCCTGTGGTAGAAAGTTATGTCTCTGTATACATCCTGCTGAAGGAATGCAGCAGTTGTCAAAAAGTTGTGTCACTAGGTCTGATTATCTTCCTCCCTCTCTCTTTCCCTTCCTCTATGTCTTCCTCCCTTTCACAAAGATTCTCAAATCCCTGCTATGTGGGCTGAGCACCGGAGATTCACTGTGGACAAAGCTAGACATGGTCTGTCCTCATGAAAATTATTGGTTCAATTATAGGTATGATGAGTGTTTTGACAGAAGGGTAGAGGGTGTTATAGGAGCAGAGGACAACCTATTCTTTGAGGTCAAGGGAGACCTCCTTGCAAATTTAATCTTTAAGATCAGACAAAATAAATGCTGGCAAGGATGTGGAGAAAAGGAACACTTATGTACCACTGTTAGTGGGAGCATAAGCTGGTAAAGTCGCAGTGGAAAACAGTATGAAGCTTTCTCAAAAAAGTAAAAATAGAACTACCATATGATCCAGCATTTCCACTTCTGGGTATTTATCCAAAGGAAATGAAATCATAATCTCTAAGAGACATCTGTACTCTCATGTTCATTGCAGCATTATTCACAATAGCAAAGGTATGGAAACAATCTAAGTATCCATTGACGGATGTATGGATAAATAAAATGTGGTCTATATATACAGTGGAATATTATTCGCCCTTAAAAAAGGAAATCCTGCCATTTTTGACAGCATGCATGAACCTGGAGGGCATTATGCTAAGTGAGATGAGCCAGAAAGAGAAAGGCAAATACTACGTGGTATCACTTGTATGTGAAAACTTAAAAAAATGTCACACTCAGAGAATAGAATGAGTGGTTGCCAGAGGCTGAGGGTGGGGGAAATGGGGAGAGGTTGATAAAAGGTTACAACCTTTCAGTTACAAGATTAGTAAGGTCCGAGGATCTAATGTATAACATGGTGATTATAGTTGATTAATTGGTAATGCTGTACTGTATGATTGAAATTTGTTAAGAGAGTGGAACTCAAATGTCATCACACACACAAAAAGGTAAACTATGTGAGGTAATGGATGTGTTAACTCAATTGTGGGAATCCTTTCATAATGCATATGTATATCAAAATCATGCTGTACACTTTAAATGTATTACAGTTTTATTTGTCAACAGTACCATAATAAACTTGAGGAAAAAAAGAAAGAAGTAGAAGTTCTCAAAGTACAGACTGAGATCCCTGGAGGTCCCTGCCTAAGAAGCTTTCAGAGGGTCCAGGAGTCAAACCTATTTCACAATAATACTAAGAAGTAAATAGTCATTTTAAAATTTTCATTCTCTTACAAGTGTACAGTAGAGTTTTCCAGAGGCTACAGGACATGTGATATCACAGCAGATTTGAACATAGAAGCAGTTATGAGAAACAATCTTTTGAACCAGACATTAAAGAGATTTGCAAAAATGTAGAACACTGCTGTTCTTTTCACTAATGTATTTTTGGTTTTGGTAAATGTAGTTATTTTCCATAGAATATGTTATTTATGTTAAAGTAGAATCAGTTTTCTATGTGATTTTAAAATGGATTAAATATTTTAAAATTTCCCAGTTTTAATTTGTAACAAGTATATATCCATAGATAGAATCTGCATTGAATAAAAGCTCTTTGGAATTCTTACTAATTTTTAAGAGTGTGAAGAAATCCTAAGCCCCAAAGATTTGAGAATTGCTGAGCTCAGCAAAGAAGAGGAGGGCGTATTCTATTTCGAAGAAGCAGCAAGTGGGGAAACCTTGACCTAGGATACAACTTATAGCTTTGAGGAAATTAAAGTCCACTGTGGTTAGAGCATAGAGAGTGAGGGGGAGAAGGTGTGAGATAAATGTCAGTGGGTTCGAAGTGCCAGGTTTGGGGGCAAGAACTTAGTCTCAGGTCAGTGGGAGGTCACTGAAGATTTCTAAGAAGGCTGGAGTTGTTCAGATTTATGTTGAAGGAAAGCAAAGAAGAAAGAAGGAAGGAAGCAAGAGAGGGAGGGAGGGAGGGAAGAAGGAAGGCAGTGATCCTCAGGAAAGAAATGAAATTCTTGGGAAGGGAGGGTCTACACAATTTGCAAAAGCTCCTCCTGTGACTCCGATTATGACAGTGGGGTTGTGGTTTCCTTAAGAGCAAGCAAGCTTTCTCTGTCTCTGCATCTCTCTCTCACTGTTAGGGCTGCTCTATCATTCTTCCATTCATTTATAATGTTTATGTATTTCAATGAATTGAGGTAACATTGATTTATAACATTATGTGTTTTATGTGTACAACATTATATTTCTACTTCTGTGTACCCTACAGTGTGATCACCACCAAAAATTTAGTTTCCATCCATCACCATGCATGTATCCCCTTTAGCCATTTACCCTCCCCCCAACACCTCCCCTTCTAGTAACCACTGTTCTGTTCTCTGTATCTGTGTTTGTTTTGGTTTGGTTTGTTCATTTATTTTGTTTTTATTTGTTTATTAGTTTTTCATATTCTATATATGAGTGAAATCATATGGTATTTGTCACTTCCATCTGACTTATTTCACTTGGGATAATACCCTCAAGGTCCATCCGTGTTGTCACAAATGGCATTATTTCATCCTTTTTATGGCTGGGTAGTATGCCATTGTGTGTGTGTGTGTGTGTGTGTGTGTGTGTACATGTGTGTATATATATATATATATATATATATATCTCCCATGTTTCCATATCTTGGCTATAGTAAATAACGCCATAATGAACATAGGGGTGCATATATCTTTTCAAATCAGTGTTTTCATGTTCTTTGAATAAGCCCTGTCATTTAGATTCAGTTCTTCTTGTCCTATGGGCCCCCTTTTAGCTTGAAGCTTTGTCCTATTGCTCTTTTTTCTATAGTCTGATTCTACTGCTGTATTCAGTCACCTTTTGCTGTTCCCAAATGCTTAAACAAGCCTATGTATTTCCATGACTTGTCACATCCCTAATTTTGCAGAGCTTTCTCTTCCCCATCAAGTACCATCTATGTAAAAAATAACCTAGGAGGAGAGTTAGGACATTGTAGTCCTTATGGAAAATCGTGTGACTGGGACCTGATACCTCCTGTCATTGCTTCTATTATCTTTTGAAAGGCTGTTCTCAAATGCATTGACATGAGAATTTAGGGTGATATTTAATTGGAGGCCTAGGGGAAAAGGAGACAGTGAGCTCTGGGGTCATAGACCATGAGAATGTTTTGCATTTTGTCAAGTGGCCCTTATAACAGAGTAGCAGAGCCCAGGAGTTGAGCCGAAGAGAGCATGGGTCTGGCAGTCTGCCCTGCAATGATGAGCTTTGTCTGCATGCAGGTTCCCAGCTCACAGACTGGACACATTTGAATAGAGCCCATTGTTTACCAGTTGGGTGGAAAACAGAGGAAGTAGGCCAATGAGTCAGGGGCCCACTTGTTTTAAAAGGAATTTTTCAAAGGATTTCAGAGAAATATAAGCAAAACCAGGAGTTCAAGGAAGGTGAAGGGGACAAGGGCAAATAGGTCTGCTTGATGTTAATGATGCTTTTCAGTCTTTGTTGAGAGCCTGTCATCCCTGGGCTGTGAGTTCCAACCCTGACCCGGAATCCAATAGGGAAGCTAATTCCATTCTGGGGAGGGATTCTGACTAAGATCTAATCTGAAGTAATTTGGGGGTAATTGATCTTCCTCCTTTCTCCGTTTAAAGGACGTTTGCTCAAACTCAGGGATAAAGTTTACTGGAATCACAGACAAGTTTACTCTTTGAGAGGGGGAATAGCTCAGAGGACTGCAGGGTACACTGGCTATTTAGTGGGTAAGGGTAGGGTGAAGGAAGGGGACAAGAAGATGGAAAGGATTCACAGCAGTCAGACAGCCCTAAAAATTCAACTTAGTAGCTAAGTATTATTGGAGTTTTCCAGCTGAATTCTTGAAGCTAATTGGCTCTGTGACTCAATAATGAAGATGGCAAAATCAAGGCACAGAAAGATTAAATAAAATAAAAATAAAGGACATTTGCTCCAAATCCCTTCTCCTTCACAGAGGCTGAGGAACAGAGAGAGGGGATTACAGTGTGTATAATTTTTTTAAGTATAGTAACTGATCAGCAGGTGATATAAGCTTAGAATCTTACACTGGTCCTGCTCCATGACTTGCTTTCCTGATCTGCAGATGCTCAGACTGACATTCCATCTTCCTATGCCTCAGGGCTTGGTGTAGGAATGGTCTTTCCATTGTGTCATCTCAGTTGGGAAAAATGCAGGGTAGTGATATGAATGCCCCTGAAAAGAAGGAAATGACTTGGTGTCCATGGCAAAGAATCAAACTATGCTCTGTCGAAAGTTCTAGTTTGCAATTCAAGCTTGATTCATTTTCATTTTTTATTTTCAGGAGCTTTTTTTTTTTCAAATTTGATTACAAAGGAATAAAATTCAAAAAAATCCCAAGGAAGAAAAGAGATACAACCTGAAATCTGACCCCCAGAGATAACCAAAGTAGTATGTTCTGTATATCTTTTTTTTTTTTTTTTTTGCGGTACGCGGGCCTCTCGCTGTCGTGGCCTCTCCCGTTGCGGAGCACAGGCTCCGGACGCGCAGGCTCAGCGGCCATGGCTCACGGGCCCAGCCGCTCCGTGGCGTGTGGGAATCTTCCCGGACCGGGGCACGAACCCGCGTCCCCTGCATCGGCAGGCGGACTCTCAACCACTGCGCCACCAGGGAAGCCCATTTCACAATTTTTATTTCACTATATATTATATTCTTTCTGAGAGTGATGGACTGTAAACTATTTTAAAATTGTTCTCTATTTTTGAACATTAAAATTAGTTTCAATTTTTCACTATTAAAATACTTCTTTTTTTTTTTTTTTATTTTTTAAACATCTTTATTGGAGTATAATTGCTTTACAATGGTGTCAGTCTCTGCTTTATAACAAAGTGAATCAATTATACATACACATATGTTTCCACATCTCCTCCCTCCTGCGTCTCCCTCCTTCCCACCCTCCCCATCCCACCCATCCAGGTGATCACAAAGCACTGAGCTGATCTCCCTGTGCTATGCGGCTGCTTCCCACTAGCTATCTATTTTATGTTTGGTAGTGTACATATGTCCATGCCACTCTCTCACTTTATCACATCTTACCCTTCCCCCTCCCCATATCC
>RJWK010029552.1:0-25198 GCA_004363435.1 Platanista minor
TTTTTTTTTTACATCTTTATTGGAGTATAATTGTTTACAATGGTGTTAGTTTCTGCTTTATAACAAAGTGAATCAATTATACATATACATATGTTCCCATATCTCCTCCCTCTTGCGTCTCCCTCCCTCTCACCCTCCCTATCCCACCCATCCAGGTGGTCACAAACCACCTAGCTGATCTCCCTGTGCTCCGCGGCTGCTTTTTAATGAAGTGCATTCCATACCGTTAAAACCAGGGAGTTCACTGATTCCATTTTTGTGTGTGTGAGAGCATTTGCAAGCCAGGTAATTCTGACTCAGCACGCTTCCTTGAAGTGCGTAATTAATATCAAGAGGGAATGGAATTGTTTTGTCTTTCTCTGGCAGGCTGTTGAATGTCACACGCTTGGGCGTGCTGTGGACCTGTAGTACGTATTAACAAAGTATATTTTTGTTGTAGATGATTAAGGATCGTTTGCCTAAACACACGCCTTTAGTATACCCTACTTCTTTCTCTTTCCACGAGGACTGCTGAAATAAGATTTTCCGTTGTGTTCCTAAATATTTATTTAAGCCTGATGTGGGGCAATGGGGAATATGGAACACGTAGGACTTCAGTGAGACAGCGTGTAACATAATCTACATGAGAACTGTTAGTGCGTGGGACTGGAGAAATGGTCCTATTCCCTTACGTGAACCCTCCCAGGGTCCTTCTTGGCAGGCGATTGGAAATTTAAGTAGAGAAAATTCAGTGTTCTTTGTTCCTGTCACAGCACAAGGCATGTAGAAGGTTCTCAGTAAATGCTGGATAAATACAGGTCAACATGCTTCACGCTGTAGTTTAACAGGGACAGGTGCTTCCTGGAAACCAGTAGCCATAAGGTCTAGCTCGGGCTGAGGAGCGCAACTGGGCAAGTGACCTTGGACTAGTCCTCTTACCTCGGCCTATCCAACTGCGGAAGGTCCTGTCCTGTGCAAGACGTTTCCCTGCACATTGGTCCAGAGCTGCCCAGCCTCTGAGTGGATGCGGCTCTTTTCCATCATGCAGAAAAGCCTTCTGTGACCCTTTCATATCAGATGGAGAAAACAAAGTCATTCCGGCCCATGTTAGTTATGCTTGAGGAAACCAGACATCTTCTTTTCACCCAGGGATGAATCGGTATTATTTTACTCCTTGCATTTTGTGAATCTGGGTGGAGAAGAAAATATACGCCATGTCTCATGACATTTTTCTACGGGTGATAACAACTTGGAAGCAGTGGAGTGTTGATTCTAGAGATTTCTTTTTTTTTTTCCTGCTGTTTGTTCTGGTCTGGTTAATATGCATGGAAGAATATAAATTATTTAGCCTTGACTTATCTCCAATTAAGTCTTCGAAATGGACTATGGTTTTTAGCTGATATATTTTCTTCTCGATTACTTAGAAAATTTAAGCCTTCCTTGGGGAATGGTTAGTCTTTCACTTGTCCTTTTAATGGTAATTGACTGGCTTGTTCAAATTATGCTGTTCTGGGAAAAAGGTTAACAAAATCTGGCAAGGTATTAAGCAAATGGCGTCCGATGAGCACTCTGCGTCCTGGATACGTGTCCTGATTAATTTCTCACCTTCCCAAAGTTGCAGATTCATCATGAGGGTAAACTGGGAAAATGGGAAATATATCAGCTACAGAGTTTAAATTTCCTAACAGGTGTTCCTTTGGTCTCTTTTGCTGCTGGTATTTACATGGAGTCTTTTATAATCCATAGTTAATTAAAAATCTCAACTAATTTAATTCTTTTGATATTGTAAGTTATACTTTTAAAATATTTAAACCAAGTACTTGCTCAAAAAGCAATTGAATGAGGGTAAATTGAGGCAGAACGTGGAATCGTGGTCGTTTGTTATTTTATGCTTGGAAATGTCAGATTATCGTTGGAGCATTTTATAGAAACCAGTCCCAGTATTGACCGTTGTTTACTGTACCTTAATCTTCTCAGGTATTTTAAAGTCATTACCACTTCATTGGTCAAGTCTTTGAACCCGTCTCTGAAATGACGTGACGTGAACCATTTAAAAATTTTTTTGAAAGGAGTAAAGTAGCACAGAATGAGTGAGGATCCAGGGATATCTGACCAGAATTTAACTGATTTGAGGATAAAGTACATTTCATTGCATTGCCTTTCAAAGTACAGAGACAACAGTGGAAGTCATTTTCCACAGTGGCGCCGTCTTGTTTTTGCACAGCTGAAGATCAATGAATTGACCTTCCATCTTCAGGATAAATTGGAATAATTCTTTTTCATGTTGACATGGCTAAACTGCTTTGGAAAGAAACATCAAAATGATGTGATGTTTCAGGACTTAGGGAGACCACTCTAAAGCTCTGATGGTGTAGACTTTCTCAGCAATGTTTTCCGCTAGCTGCTGGTTGAGAATCTTTCTGATCAAGTTCTTTCTAAGGGCCCTCTATTGGGAGATGCAATGTCAGTCTTTCACATCTGAACGGCACCTTCCTGGAGCCTCACCGCTACATCTGCTGTATTTTTCTCAGCCAGTCTTCGTGAAGGAAGAAGAAGTCAAAATGCATTTTCCTCACTTTCCACTCTTTTTGCAATCTATTAATTTCCTACTGCCACTGTAACTGGTAATCTCAAACTTAATGGCTTGACACACAGGACACGTTATTAACACATTCAGTTCTGGAGGTCAGATGTCTGGGGCAAAGAGCAGTGTCAGCAGGGTTGGCTCCTTCTGGAAGGTGTAAGGGAGGATCCATTGTGTTGCCTTCTCTCCTTTCTAGCGTACCTTGGTTCATGGTCCCACATCCCATCACCACCTCTCTCTGCTTCAGTTCTCACATCTCCTTCTCTGACTCTGACCCCTGCCCCCTCCTTTGAAGGACCTTGTAATTCCACTGGGCTTGCCCAGATAACCCAGGGGCATCTCTCCATCTCAAGACCCTTAATTTAATCCCATCTGCACAGTGCATGTAAAGTTCTCTGCCAGGGAAGGTTGTATGTTCTCAGGGATTCCGGAAAGTCAGAAGCAGATGACTTTGGAGGGCATTGTTCCACCCGCCACACTTAGAAGGCTATGATCCTATGAGTGCCGGGAGATACATCTCACCTGTCACCTTCAGGGACCTCTGCACCATCCATCTCCTTCATTGGCATGCTCTCTCCTCCATCTCTCTCTCTCTCTCTCTCTACTTTTCTTTTTTTTGGTTGTGCCATGCGACATGCGTGATCTTAACTCCCAGAGCAGGGATCGAACCTACAGCGCCCCCTGCAGTGGAAGCTCAGAGTCCTAACCACTGGACCGCCGGGGAAGTCCCCTCTCCTCCATCTCTTTGACAACATCCTTGTTTCCCGTTTTCCCCCCTTCCTGGCATCCTCTTCCCTTCCTTTCTTCCCCACGCCCCTTCCTTCTTCTTTGCTCCTCTCCCTTTGGAATCTCGCCCTCTGCCCTTGATGGAGGCTGTGTGTACGAGATCCTCACATGTGTGAACCAAGACTGGGGGCCTTTGCTCACTTGACCTCAGGCTCCCCTCTCTACCCCATCTCTGACATCCCTCCACATACACTCTGTCCCAGGCATGCCATACCATTCAGAACCTTCCAGACCCAGCCCTGTTCCATTTCCGACCGCCATGTCTCTTGCAGGGGTGCCCCCCTTTCCTCCCTCAGCTGACCGTTCTTGCAGCTGGGAAAATTCATTTCAACCTTCTGATTCCATTTGCACCTGGACATCACTTCTCAGGGAAGCCTTGCTCCTCCCCTAAAATCCATTACTGAAGAGAGCATCTCCGTGATCATGGGGTCCCCCTGCCTCTTTAATGTCTCCCTTCTCTCCTAGACTAAAAATCTAAGTATTGAAAATGTTTTATATTGCTGTAACCCTCACCTCATCTGACACAGTGCCCCCTACACAAGGAAAAATTATTATTGTTTTTTTTTCACAGTGAAAAATGATCATTTTTAAAAAGTTTTTTAAAAATGATCATTTTTCACTGTGAAAAATGATCAAATTAGTGTCCTGACAAAAGAGTAGCGACGAAGACCGTGTTTAGAGGTGATCTCGCTGCGCTGCCATCAGTCTCTTATACTTCTATGTATTTGTATTATTTCCGTAGTACGTGTACCTGTGTAAATTATAACAGATTATTGAAGAAGCCGCGATCCTTCTGAGAGTTCTTTGTACCTCCTGCTAACATTGAGCAAGTCTGTACGGAGTTGTCAAAAGAGGGCAGGCGTCCCAAATGACCTGAGCGGCCCTCATTCCTCACGGGTTAGTCCTCGTGCTCCTGAGAGCTAGCGAAGCCCCGAGGGAGGTGAGAATTGTGTTCCATCCCGAGCACAGAGAATGAGTGTTGCTGTGTCGCTCCAAGGGAATGAGGCAAGATACTGATGTCCCCTCGTGCAGTAGTGTTTTCCTCCAAGAATGCTTTGCCTTTGTGTAAAGAAAAGGGTCAGCCAGGGTGGGGGAAATGAATGGATAACCTTGTGCTGGTGGGTAGGACTCTCTGCTCCAGGGAAGGTACTAAAGAGTAACATTTTCAAAATACCGTCGAGAGATGAAAGTGAACTTTAAAAAAAAAAAAAAGAAAAAAATGCTGTCGGCACTTTAGACCTTCGGAAGGTCGTGTGGAGAATTGTTTAACTGGAGTTACTGCACCTGTGAGCGCTAACTTTTTCTTTTTTGAGGAATGGCCTAGCCAAAGATTTTTTTTTTTTTCTTAACACAGCTCTGCTGCTGACTTTCTTTTCATAAACAGTAAACAGACATGTCCGATGTTAATGATAATAAACGGACACATTACATGGGAACACATTCATCTTAATTTGTATCCTGGTTTAGTTTTTTGTTTGTTTATAAATTTATTTATTATTATTATTATTTTCGGCTGCGTTGGGTCTTCGTTGCTGCCCGCGAGCTTGCTCTAGTTGCTGTAAGCAGTGGCTTCTCTTATTGCAGAGCATAGGTTCTAGGCACGCGGGCTTCAGTAGCTGTGGCTCGCGGACTCAGTAGTTGTGGCTCGAGGGCTCTAGAGCGCAGGCTCAGTAGTTGTGGCGCACGGGCTTCGTTGCTCCGCGGCATGTGGGATCTTCCCGGACCAGGGCTCGAACCCGTGTCCCCTGCATTGGCAGGCGGATTCTTCACCGCTGCACTACCAGGGAAGTCGTCCCTGGTGTAGTTTTATAAAGGAAGGTTTAGTTGAGGCCTCTCCCATGTGGAAATTCACTTAGTCCTTTTGTCCTCTCGAAGGGCTCTTGTTTTAATTTCTAAACTGAACTTATTTCCGAAAGCTACACACTTTTTTGAGCTAAGTATTAGTATTATTATTATTCCCATTTTACAGATAAGGGAGTTGAGGCCCAGAGACATTAATCAACTTGCCCAAGGGCACACAGCACACAGTGGTGGAGCCAGGATTGCAATTAAAGCTACACATTTAATTTTCTAAGACAAAAGGAGCTAAACTTACTTAAAACTTGAAGGGCTCTCTTGGTGTCTGGACATTAACTTATCGGTCATCGCCTATGTGCTCTTAAAAAGGTAGCTGCCGGGCTTCCCTGGTGGCCTAGTGGTTAAGAATCCGCCTGCCAGTGCAGGGGACACGGGTTCGAGCCCTGGTCCGGGAAGATCCCACATGCCGCGGAGCAACGAAGCCCGTGCGCCACAACTACTGAGCCTGCGCTCTAGAGCCCGCGAGCCACGAGTACTGAAGCCCGCGTGACTAGAGCTGGTGCTCCGCAACAAGAGAAGCCACCGCAATGAAGTGTAGCCCCTGCTCGCCGCAACTAGAGAAAGCCTGCGTGCAGCAACGAAGACCCAACGCAGCCAAAAGTAAATAAATTAAGTAAATAAATTTATTAAAAAAAAAAAAAAAACAGGTAGCTGCCTTCAGCTTGGTGAATATTAGATGACAGGGAGTAATAAGGAAATGTCTCTGGGAAGGAAGAAAGGATCAAAGGGAGACCACATCCCAGCCCTGTATGGCAGGAACAAGCCACCTCTTTCTCTCTGTCCGTTTTTGCCCACAACATGAACCCGCGCTTTGCCCGCATCTCTGTGATTTGCAATTGCTTTTTAGTCCCGAGAGAGATGCACTTGATCCCTCCAGCTGACGGATCTGAGAGGTCGGGCTTCAAGTGCCCAGTGGTCATGACGGATAAACCTGCCATCAGTGACAGCCGTCTAATAGGGTGTGAACCCAGCACTGATCACATCATGAGACATTACAGTCAGAGCACCCTCATCCAGTTATCAGACCAAGGTGCCCCCTCATGCGCACCACGAGATTGCTCTCCTCGTATTGGAATGTCACAAAATTTATACAAGTAGCAACATTCTAAATTTTAGCCTACTATCATGGTTTTAAAAATGAGTTACTCTGAGCCCTTTACACGGACAGGAGATGGTTGACATTTAGGATACTCCAGTTCCATGTGTCTGGAATGATCTTGATGGTAAGATGACATGACCTGAAGCCTTATCCATTACCCTTGAGTTTATTAATATTTTGTAATCTTGGTGAACAAAATCTGCCTTTTTCCCTTGTCATGCTATAATCAGTGGTTTGGTGTCTTTTTTTTTTGGGGGGGGGGGCGGTACGCGGGCCTCTCACTGCTGTGGCCTCTCCCGTTGCGGAGCAGAGGCTCCGGACACGCAGGCTCAGCGGCCATGGCTCACGGGCCCAGCCGCTCCGCGGCACGTGGGATCTTCCCGGACCGGGGCACGAACCCGTGTCCCCTGCATCGGCAGGCAGACTCTCAACCACTGTGCCACCAGGAAAGCCCAGGTTTGGTGTCTTTTAGTTATTAGTCTGTGGGAGCTTTCTTAGCTCAGGACTTCAGAAGATTGAGTTGATGTTCTGTCTTTGCCAGTCCCATGGAATTTAGGTTTCCGCCATTTTACCTGAGTTAGTAAACTATTTTAGCACGTGTGCGTGCGCGTGCGCGCGCGCGCGCACACACACACACACCACACCACACACCTACAAAGATGAATAGATGCTTAGCATTTCTATATTTTACCCGTTTTTTTTTTTTTTTTAGAAAACGTCACTGAAGGAGTGTTTTCTTCCCAAGCTCTTTTGGACTCCAAGCATGATGTGGAATCACGTGCACCATGGTTCTGATGGTGGCCACCACTATGTTGCAATACTTTATTTCAAATAAATGAGTCAGTGCCCACTAGAATAATTTTACATGCATGTGTTGCTTGACAGTTTTCAAACTTGCCTTCATATGAAGTCATGGTTTTATTGGATTCTAGCAACAGGTTAGGCTGGCATATCTTGTCCATTTTCCAGGAGTGCATCCTGAGGTGTAAGGGCTTGAAATGGTTGCTGGAAAAAAGTCACCGTGGGCTCCTTTTCAGTGATTATCTTCTCCATTGTGTACAGGAGGATCCTAGGAGATGGTGCCTTCGCACAGGGAGTTGAGAGTGACAAAATCAATATATTAATGCAGAGAGGAATCCACCTGTATTCACAGTAAAACATATTGTGATACGTAGTCAACTATCAGAACTCAGTCGGTAAACATGATCACATTTAATCACGCTAAGTTATGTCATATAAGCAAGATGGGCTAACTACCCTTCTTAAGATGTTTTACAGCATGCAATTCTGGTAAAGTATCCTCATCCGTACCCCAGCCATTATTTTTGGAGTCACAAGTTTTCTGCATCTGTGTGACCAAAAGATGGGCATCTGTGCTTTATTGCAGGCAGGCATAGAATCCACAGTAATATCTGAGAACACATAGGGAGACAGCTAAGACTTACCTGTCTCCATGAAACCATCTGAATTCTGTCAGCCTCAGTCATCTTCCCACCTTTTAAATGCTGGGTGTATGAAGTTTAAAAGATGCCTCCTGGTGTTCTTAACAAAGTTCTGGAGTTCCTACCATCAACCAGCAATTTTTTTCTTGTTCAAAGGACATGATTCTGCCTGTGTTGTCTGCTGTGATTTGACCACTGACTAGAGTTGTTCATAAATCTTGACCACACATCAAGGTATTATGCTTGTGTCATCAAAAATGATGATAAACAGAGTATTACCTTTTAAATTTATTTTTTATTGAAGTATAGTTGAATTACAGTGTTGTGTTAACTACTGCCGTACAGCAAAGTGATTCTCTTATACATTTACGTACATTCTTTTTTATATTCTTTTCTATTATGGTTTATCACAGGATGTTGAATATAGTTCCCTGTGCTCTACAGTAGGACCTTGTTGTTTATCCATTCTGTGTATACCAGTGTACGTCTGCTAACCCCAGACTCCCAGTCTATCCTGCTCCCACCTCCCTCCCCCTTGGCAACCACAAGTCTGTTCTCTATGTCCGTGAGTCTGTTTCTGTTTCATAGGTAGATTCATTTGTGTTATATTTTAGATTCCACATATAAGCAATGTCATATGGTATTTGTCTTTCTACGTCTGACTTGCTTCACTTATTAGTGATAATCTCTAGGTCCATCCGTGTCGTGGCAAATGGCATTATTTCATTCCTTTTCATGGCTAAGTAATATTCCATTGTATATTTGTACCATATCTTCTTTATCCATTCATCTGTCGATGGACACTTAGGTTGCTTCCATGTCCTGGCTATTGTAAATAGTGCTGCTGTGAACATAGGGGTGCATGTATCTTTTTGAATTAGAGTTTTGTCTGGATATATGCCCAGGAGTGGGATTGCTGGATCATATGGTAGTTCTAGTTTTAGTTTTCTGCGGAGCCTCCAGACTGCTCTCCATAGTGGCTGCACCAACTTACATTCCCACCAACAGTGCAGGAGGGTTCCAAAAAGGGTATTTATTTAAATAAATCATATTAGGGTAAGTGTTTGCCCCCATATCATCATTTCCCCTTGGACTTTGCCACCCTAGCATTCTGCCTCCTGAATTTAGCCTTCTCTCTTTGGGTTATCAGTCATAGCAGAGGCTAACAATTACATAGCTCTTCCTCTGTGCTAGGACCTATTCCAAGTGCCTTTTTAAATTTAAACATAAATTAATTAATTTATTTTTGGCTGCGTTGGGTCTTCGTTGCTGCGCGCAGGCTTTCTCTAGTTGCAGCGAGCGGGGGCTACCCTGCGTTGAGGTGCGCGGGCTTCTCGTCGCAGTGCCTTCTCTTGTTGCGGAACACGGGCTCTAGGTGTGCAGGCTTCAGTAGCTGTGGCACGCGGGCTCAGTAGTTGTGGCGCATGGGCTCTAGAGTGCAGGCTCAGTAGTTGTGGCTCACGGGCTTAGTTGCTCCATGGCATGTGGGATCTTCCTGGACCAGGGCTCAAACCCGTGTCCCCTGCATTGGCAGGCAGACTCTTAACCACTGCGCCACCAGGGAAGTCCCTGAATATTGTATTTTCTAGAGATGTAAATGAGATTCTGACTCAGTGTTTTCAAAAAAAAATTATGGAAGTATTGTTGATTTACAGTGTTGGGCCAATCTCTGCTGTCCAGCAAAGTGACTCAGTTATACACATATATATTCTTTTTCATATTCTTTTCCATGATGGTTTATCCCAGGAGATTGGATATAGTCCCCTGTGCTCTGCAGTAGGACCTTGTTGTCTATCCATCCTATATATACTAGTTTGCACCTGCTAACCCCAAACTCCCAATCCTTCCCTCCCCCTCCCCCCACCCCTTGGCAACCACAAGTCTGTTCTCTGTGTTTATACTGACTCAATTTTTGATTAAAGACCCCTGGGCTGAGTGAACCCAGGGGTCTTTAAAATGAACAGGAGAAGATACAGCTTGTGATCTTGAATTGATTGGATGACAAAGATGGCAGAAAGTGAGGAAATTCACCGAGGAAACGTCAGAGCTCAATGTTGGCAAATGTATTTTGATGAGCATCTAATATACCTACCCTCATTCCTGATTCCAGATAATTTTTCTGTGTAAATTTTCACTTTTAGTCCTATTTCTTACTTTTTTTGAGGTCGGTTTTATTTTCTCCATTTAAAAAACATATTTTTAACGGAGTACTGTTGATTTACAGTGTTTGGTTAAAATCAGGTATACAGCAAAGTGATTCAGTTATATATATACATATATCCACTCTTTTATTTTTTTTTAAATTCATTTCCCATATAGACCATTGCAGAGTATTGAGTAGAGGTCCCTGTGCTCTACAGTAGGTCCTTATTAGTTATCTATTTTGTGTATAGTCGTGCGTGTATGTCCATCCCGATCTCCCGATTTATCCTTCCGCCCCATCCTTTGGTAACCATAAGTTTGTTTTCTACGTCTGTGACTCTATTTCTTTTTTGTAGATAAGTTCATTCATTTGTACCCTTTTTTTTTAGATTCCATATATAAGCGATATCATATGTTATTTGTCTTTCTCTGGCTGACTTACTTCACTCAGTGTGACCATCTCTAGGTCCATCCATGTTTCTGCAGATGTCCTATTTCTTACTCATTTAAAAATTGTTTTAATCCTTTTTTAAAATTTTGTTTGGCCACGTGACACGTGGGATCTTACTTCCCAGACCAGGGATCAAACCTGCGTCCCCTGAAGTGAAAGCACAGAGTCTTAACCACCGGACTGCCAGGGAATTCCCTTTCTTTTTTTCTTTTTTCTTAGAGGCATCTTTGCCAGATGAAAATGAAGAAAAGAAATTAAATGCTTTAGGATTTGATATGTACATGAAAAACATTACATCAAGCTATTTATTCAGTGACTTAGGAAAGCATGTAATTCAATGTAATGAATTCTGTTTCATGGAGTGCATTCTCCCTACTTCAAGGTGGTGTAATACCACCTAATTTGTTTTTTATTGAAGCATAGTTGCTGTACAATATTATATAAGTTACAGGTGTACAACATAATGATTCACAATTTTAAAGGTTGTACTCCATTTATAGTTATTATAAAACTTTGGGTATATTCCACATGTTGTGCAATACATCCTTGTAGCTTATTTTATACCTAAGAGTTTGTTCCTCTTACCGCCCTCCTCCCATCTCTCCCCTCCCTGCTCCCTTCTCCCCGCTGGGAACCACTGGGCTATTCTCGATATCTGTGAGTCTGCTTCCTTTCTGTTGTATTCACTAGTTTGTTAATACTACCTAATTTTATGCCACCCTGCCACTTATACGCCATTTATATTAAATCCAGGTATAGCGGTATTTTTCTCAGAGTAAGAAAACTAAATGGCTTCCTTGGATGGTGCAGAATTGGGATTGAACACACGTATTTTTTTTTAATCCAAGTTAGATTGAACGGAAGCATTTTTTAACCTCTTTCAAAACTCTAAGTTCAGGTGATCTTCTGTTAGACCAGAGGTTTCCATCCGTGTGGCAAAGTAGTGTTTTTTCCCCCTACTGCCGAGGAAATAGAAGATGTTTATTTGGAGGAATTGAATGCAAGAGAGAAGGACCCAGGGTCTTCAGAATTAGTGGAGTGAGGACTCAAGTCTCCAGACAGAACCATTAGGGCATTACATACATTCTGCATCCCAGTGGCAAGTGGTATCCTACTGCCCACTACTTCCCTCCCAAGTTGAAAACCACTAGACTTGTCCAGACACGTATGGGAGGCACCCTTTTATGGGGAAACTGAGTGAGCAGTGAAAAGAATTCCATAAATAGCATTTGAAAGCCATTTGAGTAACTTGCTTTTTCACTGTATATAGAAGTCCACCTGCTGAGGACCACAACCTACTGATGCAGAGCTTATTCGTCAGTGAGAAAAGATAGCCTTACATCCTAGATATTTTTAGGGTAGCTTCCAATAAGAGAGTCTTAAAAAAAAAAAAAAAAGAACAATTATCTGGAGGAAACATACACAGCACCAACTAGAAAGGTGAAAAAAGAAAAAAACCCTCTCATCTGTAACTTGTGGGAGATATGCTAAAATACCAATCCTTTAAAAAAGTGGGAATCCTATGAGAAAGTAACATAATAGCCAAATTAAAAAAAAAAAAATGGATCCAGACATAAATATGAAGATATTTCCTATGGATAAAACCTGATGGAAAAAAAAGGAAAGAAAGAAAATTAAGTGTCAACCTAGGAATTCATCATCCAAACAGTGGTTCCAGCAAAGGGTGACAAAGAATAAAAGGGGCAGAAAAGACTTATAAATAATTTTCATTTTACCCCCATCACTGAACGATCTAAGCTTTCACACTTACGTGGCACCTTGGATGCCCAGCGTGAGAATGAAATGAAATTCACGCCCGAAGCACACTGCTGTGAAACTTCAGAACAGCAGCTACACAGAGAAGGTCTTCAGAGCTTGGGATCCTCAGAGCGGTTGGAAGGGCAAATAGAAAAAGAGAAACCCCCCCGAATAATCAATAGTTAGAATGCCACAGGCCCTTCAAAGTCTCTCCTAAAGATGAAAGGACAGAAACTTCCACAACCTTAGGTAGAACCGATTTCCGACCTAGAACCCCCCCCCACTCTGAACCAAACTACCCATGTGAGGTCAGAGTCTAGAATTTGAACTCAGGCATGGTCTCCAAAGATCTCCTTTTCATGCCTTTTTTCTCAGAAGGCCGTGTGATAATGTGTTCCTTCAAATAGCAGAATACGTAGTGCATGGAAATGGTTTCCAAGAAACAATGGACTTCACAGAAAATAGCCAGAGGAATTGAGTCCCCAGTCAATTCCAGGCGGACACTGGGACACAAAAGGATGCTCCAGAGAGACATCGAGGAAAAAAATAAATAAACGAAAAGGAAATGAAGCATTGGATCCCGTGGAGACAGTCCTTGAGATGAGCGTTAGTTGTCTGGGAGCATTTAGAAAAATGAACAGTAGATTCACAGAAAGCATGAAAGTGAAACTCTGAGGCTGTTATTGTCTCCAGTTAAAACAGGTGATTCAAAAAAGAAGATTTTGTTAGAGTACAGAGCTTGGTTCAAGAGTGACCATTAGGGCTTCCCTGGTGGCACAGGGGTTGAGAGTCCGCCTGCCGATGCAGCAGGGGACGCGGGTTCGTGCCCCGGTCCGGGAAGATCCCACATGCCGCGGAGCGGCTGGGCCCGTGAGCCATGGCCGCTGAGCCTGTGCCTCTGGAGCCTGTGCTCCGCAACGGGGGAGGCCACAACAGTGAGAGGCCCACATACCGCAAAAACAAAACAAAACAAAAAGAGTGACCATTAATTGCACGGTTACAGTGGTGTTTGTACTAGAAAACAAGATGAGCAAAAGTGTTGGAACTGTATTGGGAAATTTAGAGGCAAATAAGATGGATCATCTCTAGATAGGATCTAAAAAAGACTTGTCAAGAAAAAGGAGCAAGCTGTTTAGAACTACGATGGAGCATATTTTAAGAAGTAAAGCTGAGACACCTGGAAATCTTTCCCTTCCTGAGGTAGCCATGGTGATGGGGGAGCGGGTGGACGTTGGGGGAGGAATTTGCTGTTTGATGTTATTGTCGCTGCTGAAATAATACTTATAGTTTGGCCTTGAAGACAGCATACGAGTCTTTCTTCCCTTGAAACGAAATTTTTCTAAAGGAAACATAAAATAAAACAAGACCCAAATTTCCCAGGGTGTGTAGGTGGATACTTCCTTTTCTAAAGCATCCTTTGACCAGTCAGGCGACCCATTAGAATCACCTGGAGGATTTGATAAATACCAACACCTGTGCCTCAACCCGCCCCCAGCCCAGAGATGCTGACAGAGTCTGCAGTGCAGACTGGAGTGCAGCCTGAGTGGTGGGATTTTTTCACTTCTCCCCGAGGATTCTAATAAACAGCCGCCTTTGAGAACCAGGGACCTACAGTAACGCAGATTCCTGCCTCTTTAAAAATCACATCCACGGTTCCCTTCACCGAGGTAAGGCGCTTTCCCTTAAAAGATAAAATGAGGGTATAACCTGAGCAAACTTCATTACTCAGTTGTTTTTTATTCCTTATTATCGGGTGTGTTCTTTATAGAAAGGCAGTCATTGCTGAAAAATGACCTAATGCTTCTCTCAAAAAGCCTTTCATTTCTCTGGTTGTTTTCTTGTTTCTTTTTCTTTTTTTTTTTTTTTTAATCTGAAGTCACAGAATGTTCTCGTTGTGGAGTGCTTTGTCTGTCCCACAGGAAGCCCACTGGGCTGGTTCAATGGCACCGTTGCGACTTAATTGTTCCACTTTTTCCTGTTTCTGGAGTGGCGCATGAAGTTGAATTAAATACAATTATCTCAGTTTGTGTTTCCCGGGCAGTCGGTCATCCTAAGTGGCTCCTTGGAGGAGGTCCTTGCATTGCGCTGGTCTGATTCCATGAGGTCCTTTCACTCAGGAGTGAGGGACATCATTACCGGCCTTAGAAATGTGGTCAGTGGTCGAGCATGCTTGCGTGGAAAGCCAGAATTGCTTTCAGTGTAATCTGGCCTTGCCCGAGCTTCTGCAGTGAGGGGTATTTTCTACTAGTCAGCACTGGCCATTATGAATAAATAGCATGCTTTATGTTTTGCAGCTAGTATAGCCTACATTTCTTCAATGCACTTTATACGCGATAAATATCAGGTGGGGTGTAGGTCTCTATATTATTATCTGAGAAGCCAGGGGCTCACCAAAGTGTTTGTTTTTTACTTTATTTTAATTTTTTGGCTGCAGCACGTGGCACGCGGGATCTTAGTTCCCTGACCAGGGATCGAACGAACCCTTGCCGCCTGCATTGGGAGCGCAGGGAAAATCTTAACCACTAGGCTGCCAGGGAAATCCCTGAACTGTTTATTTTTGAAAAGTCCCTTTTATCCCAGGAGAAGCCCACTCACTGTGTGCAGTGCTCACAGTTAGAGCTGGCTTTGTGATATGATCTAATCCTTGAGTCTCTTAAATGATGGATGTCACTAGAACTTATGCACTTGGTCTTCGGTCACAGGCATCTGTGTTACCTCCTGCCTTGAGGTCCCGTCCTGTGATCTGGAAAACCAGCCTATTTACAGGAGACAGTTCTCCGTGGATGCAGGGCTGTGTCTCCATCCTGCCTCTTCTGATTTTCCGTTACCTTTTATGAAGAGTTCGGGCTTCCTACCTTTACTCTTAGAATATCCTTAAAGCTAATGAATTTCTGATGTTCTTGAGTATATTTTTAAAAGCTCTTAATTTGTGAGTAAAATTAAGCATCAAAGTGGGCCTCCTCAGAAGGAGGCTTCTAATTTTAATCTAGTCTGTAAAAATCTCGGGGAAAGCAGCCACACACACACACGTACACACGTAAAGTTTATTTGTTCATACGTATTGAAGGCAGTTATCTGAGCTGCCATAAATTCAGTGTTTTCCTAATGACCTGATTAACTCAAAGGACATTCTTTTTTTTTTTTTTTTTTTTTTTTTTTTTTGCGGTACGCGGGCCTCTCACGGTTGTGGCCTCTCTCGTTGCGGAGCACAGGCTCCGGACGTGCAGGCTCAGCGGCCGTGGCTCACGGGCCCAGCCGCTCCGCGGCATGTGGGATCTTCCCGGACTGGGGCACGAACCCGCGTCCCCCGCATCGGCAGGTGGACTCTCAACCACTGCGCCACCAGGGAGGCCCTCAAAAGACATTCTTAACAGAGGCAAATCGTTTTGCATGTGGTCGTTTTTTAAAACCTCTTTGAAGCAATCAGCCTGTGCTCCTCCAACTTTTGAAGCTGCAAAGGAATTTAGTCTTCAGATGGCACCCTGGCTGTTGCTAAATTTCCACTCAGGGGAATTTGCCAGATGAAAATTTAACATCAGGGTTTTATATGTGTGTGTGTATCACGTCCTCTTCGTGATACCGTCAGGGGTGGGCCAGTGGAAGAGAACATGCAGTAACAGAGACTAGTTAAAGGATAATTAAACGTAGGGGAAATAGAACCATCATGGCAGAGGATTTAATTGGGTTTAATTGGGTTAAGAGGAATAGGCCAGAAGGAAAGAATAGCTCTTAATAGGAGGTCTGAAAATAGCCAAGGAAAGCATTCATCGCAGAAAAAAAAAATCTGTGGCATCTGATTATCGTAGTGGAAAAAAAAATCCACCTTTTTATATCCTCCTCTGTACAGAAAGAGGTGAAGGGAAGGAAGAAATCTTCCCACATATACACTGAAGAAAAGCAAGAGAGAGTTTTCAGATGCAAAAGGGAGGTGGTACAGGTTATAAGTCAGAAGGGACAGACTTACCTTTTTTAGAGTTTCAGGATTTTGCCATTTGTTAAACACTTTGGAGCTTATGTAACATTGAGTCTTCCCGCATCCTGTGTCTTAGAAATGGACCATAGGGAATAGGTAGGACACATAGGGAAGCAGTGGGTTTAGGCACGCCTCCATCAATGCTGTTCATCCCTGGATTTCTTCTCGGTGGCTTTAATGAGTTCAGACTCTGGTTACCCAGCATCCAGTGGCAAATTTTTTTTTTTTTTAATGGGAGTATAGTTGACTTACAATGTTGTTTGTTTCAGGTGTACAGCAAAGTGAATCAGTTATGCATATACATGGATCCACTCTTTTTTAGATTCTTTTCCCATATAGGTCATTACAGAGTACTGAGTAGAGTTCCCTGTGCTATACAGTAGGTCCTTATCAGCTATCTATTTTATATACAGTAGTGTGTATATGTCAATCCCAATCTCCCAATTTATTCCTCCCCCCATTTCTCCCCGGTAACCATAAGATTGTTTTCTACATCTGTGACTCTTTGTGTTTTGTAGGTAAGTTCATCTGTACCCTTTTTTTAGATCCCACAGTAAGCGATATCATAAGATATTTGTCTTTTTCTGTCTGGCTTACTTCACTTAGTCTGATAATCTCTAGGTCCATCCATGTTGCTGCAAATGGCATTATTTTGTTTACCTTTTTTATGGCTGAGTCATATTCCGTAGTGTATATGTACCGCATCTTCTTTATCCATTCATCTGTCAGTGGACACATAGGTTGCTTCCTTGTCTTGGCTATTGTAAACAGTGCTGCAGTGAACATTGGGGTGCGTGTGTCTTTTTGAATTAGAGTTTTCTCTGGACATACACCCAGGAGTGGGATTGCTGGGTCATATGGTAGTTCTCTCACTGTTCTCCATAGTGGGTGCACCAATTTACATTCCCACCAGCAGTGCAGGAGGGCTCCCTTTTCTCCACACCCTCTCCAGCATTTGTTATTTGTAGACTTTTTGATGATGGCCACTCTGACTGGTTTGAGTCCAGTGGCAAATTAACTAACTTCCCTTCCTCTCTTTCCCTTCCTCCGTCCACTTGTGGTGTTTCAAATGAAAACTCACAGGAGCTATCGTGTTCTATGTATCTAGGATTAGAAAGACGTGTGAGTTGTCAACATTCCTTTATTCTCAAGTTTTAAGGTTTAAAATTTCAGCAGCTTTGGTTCAGAAAGAGAGAAGGGCCCTGCCTTTGCTGGAACCATTCCAGAGGTGAAGCTGTGTCCTGGCCTTGGAGTTGATCCCTGCCTCTTCCGTATACAAGTGGTGTAGTTAAAGGATGAATTCCTGGTCCCGATATTCCTATCAGTCACTTGTTGTGGGCATAGCTTTGACCCCTAGGGAAGCCAGGCTGAGGTGGTGTCAGGTTCCAGCAAAGGGCTATGGGGAGGGATGCCCAGGAAGACTTCCCTGACCTGGACAGATGTGACCACGGCAAAGCAAGACCTTCAGGTGGAGGTGGCATCCCTTCTCACAGGGGACTTATGCTAAGGGCACTTTTTCCGAAGGGAGGGCAGAAGAGCCAGAAAAGCCTTGTTCCAAGATTGCTGAGTGGGTGATCTTTATTCACTCAACCACATGTTCCTTATCCACCAGCAGAAAGCCCTTCCATAACCAGGTCAGGGTAGCTGGAGATGCAGGCGGTATCAGTAGTTCGGCAATTAGTCAAGGGATTTTAACCACGCCTACTCGAGGTGTGTCTGTGTGTGTGTGATCTCTTTATCAGTTTGGGGAAAAATATACATGCTTTCTGAAAGTACTATATATATATATGTGTATATATATATATACACATATATATATATATATATATATATTTTTTTTTTTTTTTTTTTTTTTTGCGGCGTGCAGGCCTCTCACTGCTGTGGCCTCTCCCGTTGCGGAGCACAGGCTCCGGACGCACAGGCTCAGCGGCCACGGTTCACGGGCCCAGCTGCTCCCCGGCATGTGGGATCCTCCCGGACCGGGGCACGAACCTGTGTCCCTTGCATCGGCAGGCGGATGCTCAACCACTGAGCCACCAGGGAAGCTCCTGAAAATAGTATTTTAAGTCATAGGATAAATGACCTTAAAAGGAAACCAGTTTTATTGACATAGTTATCAAGATATTCTTTAAATGTGCCCTAGTATTTTATTATTGAAGTATAGCCGATTTGCAACATTGTGTTAACTTCTGCTGTACAGCAAAGTGACTCAGTTATACATATATATACATTATTTTTCATATTCTTTTCCATTATGGTTTATTACAGGATATTGAATATAGTTCCCTGTGCTCTATAGTAGGACCTTGTTTATCTGTTTTATATATAGTAGTTTGTATATGCTAATCCCAAACTCCTAATTTATTTTCCCCCATTTCCCCTTTGTTAGCCATAAGTTTGTTTTCTTTGTCTGTGAGTCTGTTTCTGTTTTGTAAATAAGTTCATTTGTATCATTTTTTTAGATTCCACATATAAGTGAAATCATATGGTATTTGTCTTTCTCTGTCTGACTTGCTTCACTTAGTATGATCATCTCTAGGTCCATCCACGTTGCTGCAAATGGCATTACTTCATTCTTTTTCATGGCTGAGTAATATTCCAACGTATATATGTACCACATCTTCTTTATCCATTCATCTGTCAGTGGACACTTAGGTTGCTTCCATGTCTTGGCTATTGTGCATTGTGCTGCTATGAACATTGGGGTGCACGTATCTTCTTTTTTTTTTTTTTTTTTGCGGTACGTGGGCCTCTCACTGCTGTGGTCTCTCCCGCTGCGGAGCACAGGCTCCGGACTCGCAGGCTCAGCGGCCATGGCTCACGGGCCCAGCCGCTCCACGGCATGTGGGATCTTCCGGGACCGGGGCACGAACCCGCGTCCCCTGCATCGGCAGGCAGACTCTCAACCACTGCGCCACCAGGGAAGCCCTCTCTTTTTAAAATATTTATTAATTTGACTGTGCTGAGTCTTAGTTGCGTGAGGGATCTTGTTTTAGTTGCAGTATGTGGGATCTAGTTCCCTGGCCAGGGATTGAGCCTGGGCCCCCTGCACTGGGAGCAGGGAGTTTTAATTAACCCCTGGACCACCAAGGAAGTCCCTGTATGGATCTTTTCAAATTACAGTTTACTCTGGGTATATGCCCAGGAGTGGGATTGCTGGATTGTAAAATGTGTCATAGTATTTTATGTGCTTCTTTTTTGTGTATTAAGTAACCAGATCTAGTTAAGAGGCTGATAATTGTCACAACTGGAAAGTAGGGGTGACTATAGACAGCATTTTGTGATATCTGCCACAGCATTAATTTGATAAGAAAATATGTGACTTCTTTTGGGGCAGAGTTACAGGGACTTCTATTACTGAGTGTGTGTTTGTGTATGTATGTTATGCCTACATTCATAATTGAAGCAAAGCCTAAATTTCAGTTGACATTTACTGAAAACAACGATGTAATCTGTCTCATCTGTTCTAGTTTATAGAACCCCTGGGTTCTATTCAGGGGCACCTGGGTGGGCATGGGAATCACGGACTCTGGGTGGAGAAACTCTGAATTTGGAACTGCGTAGAGGAAAGGATTTAAAAATTTACTTTATTCCGCTTTTCTTTTTAAAACCTGCAGGTGTCGGTAGGAATTTTGCCAGAGGCTGGGGATGAGAGAGTAATTAGGCTCCAACAGAGAGGGTACAGTGTGAGAGTCTTTGCCTGTAAAGATAAAGTAAGGAATCCAGTGGATTAGCATCTTCCCCCATTTTTATTTAAAAAAGTAAAGGTGTCAGGAACAGTGATAGTTGAATGCTATTTACTGCATTTATTGGCACAATAAATTTCATTTGCATGAATCTTACTTTTGTTATGATGCTTGTAAGACTTTGGGGGTAGATTAAGGAGGAGATAGATGCCTTTGAGTCTTGACCCCGACTCTGTCTCTTGACTACAGACCTCTTATTCTTTCTTCCCTTTGTGAATTCTCTCCTGCCTTTTGCATCTCTTTTCTTCCTTCGTCTCCTCCCTCTCCACGCTAATGTGAGACGCAAAGATTTTCAGGGAAGCAGAACCCTCGCCTACATTCCACATCTTGGATGACCCAGTCAATTCCTAGAGATGGAAGGTCTCAACTCTGCTAGTTTCTGATGCTAAGACAGGAAGCCTCTCTGGAGTGTCTGAATCCCTGGGAAAAGGGTTGGTTTTCACACATGAATCTTCCTGTTTGAGGAACGCAGAGGAAACATGCTGGGGAATGGGTGGAGATGGTGGTGGTCAAGACAGAAACCCGCCCCTTCTGGGAGCTTAGACAGAGTCGTGCTTGGCGAGTACAGTGTGTGGGAACGGGATTGTTTCATCATCCAGAGTCCTACAGTGTATAAGCACGTCAACTCTCATCACTTGAAGTGACTCTACACCATCAGAAACACGTAAGAGAAGAATTCCAACTGTCACAGTGAACATCACACTGAAAATAGTAATTTCCAAGATACAGGGTCTTCCGCATACGATGAAACAGGCTTCCCCCATAAGATGAAGTATGCTTTAGGCAAACAGGATACAGGCTTCAGAGGAAAAGTGGGACACTCCAGCTGGGGTTATATAAGCTTGAGCCAGTCCTTGAGTCATGGATGGTGTCTCAGGAAACATCCTGAACACAGTTTCTATTGTTGGACACTGTACAGTTCATCGGTAGAGGCTATAAACAGCCGTTTCAAAGCTACTTATTAAAGACCCAAAGACACACGCTGATCATTATCACCTGAAATGGTTTTTGATTGTTGTCTCCTTTGGGAAGACTTGGTTCTTCTCATCCAGACTGACCCCAAAGTGTCCAGGTGTTCAGCCATCGATCGGCAGGCCCACCATCTGACTGGGTGAGGTCCCACCACATCTAAGGTACTAAAACCCCAGGTCAAACTGGGCTGTCTATAAATCGACTCCTCTTTTTTGCTCACACTAGTAGCTTTCCTTTGCAGGAGAAATCACTCAGCTTCTTGTCGTAAATATCTCCTTTTGGTGATCCAGATTACTTCAGCCCCCGTTATACAGCTCTGGGAACGCCTTTTATAGTGAATGGTATTAAGAGTGCTTCAAATGAACCTATCTATGAAAGAGAAACAGAAGCACAGACATAGAGAACAGACTGGTGGTTGCCAAAGGGGAGGGGTTGGGGGAGAGATGGAGTGGGAAGTTGGGGTTAGCAGATAGATATAAGCTATTACATATAGGATGGATACACAACAAGGCCCTACTGTATAGCACAGAGAAGTATATTCAGTATCCTGTGATAAACCATAATGGAAAAGAATATAAAAAAAGAACATATATATATATATATATATATATATATATATATATATATATACACACACACATAAATGAATCACTTTGCTGTACAGCAGTAATTAACATAACATTGTAAATCTGCTATACTTCAATTTAAAAAATGACTAAAAGAGATATAATAAGCAGAGAAAAAAAAAAAAAGAGTGCTTAACATCTGGGCCTCCTTACTTTACTTGCAGAGATCTCACAAATAGATCCTCAGAAATGGATCTGTACCTTTAGTTTTTAAAGTTAGGTTCCATCAGAATTGACTGAAACTGGTAAAGTGCCACACACTAACACTTGTTATTCTTGTGTCAAAGCGCAAACCCAAGACACTCTGTCTTCACGGTGAAGCTCATACAGGCAAAAACTGTAGGGGCTAAATCATGGGGTCCACAGGAGGTTTATGCTGGGGGTACGAATGAAGTCGCTGGTAGGGGGGTTTACTCTGGTACCCACAGGAGGTCATCTAAGGAGAGCCTCGTGAATGCTGACTTGCCATTTTTCTGCCTTTCTTGTCCAGGTTCCTAATGACTTCCTTCGGTATCTTGTCTCTTCCTTTTGATTGAATAACCTTTGCTGAGGACCTTCTCTCTTTCCCAAGTTTAACTATTAATCATCTGTGCTCTTTGCCTTTCAGTTGTTCGTCGTCTAGCAATGAATGTGAATTGACTCCGCAGTAATGTGTGTTGCTTCTGGTACATCTTTCCCACTGTCCGTAAACCTTGGTAGGCTTGTATTCACGTTCTTGAGTTTCAGTCCTTCACTGCTCTGTCGCCATCTGACAGAAGCCCTTGGGGCCAGCTCTCTCTACATATCTAGAAGTTTCAGTGCGTCTCTTAGACACTCCATCCCAAATTCCAACCTGCAGAAGCCCACGGTCCCACAGAAGGAGGCGATGGGCAGAAGTGGACCGCGCATTTGCTTAATTGTAGTAATTTAAATACAGGCTTGACCTCATCGTCTGGAATGCAGACTATATTCAGATGGGAGTTTGATTATGTATCGTCATATTCATCAAAGTGGGTCACAGTGGAAGCATTGAGTAAAACCTCAGGAAGTAGTTATAATTAGCTCTCGTTTCATTGGGGAACACTTCTTGTTCCAAATGTATATATATTTACGTACACACATGCATATGTGGTGTATATATTCACACACACGTATATGCCCATATACCTACGTGCAGTAATATCCTTAAGTTACATCCTATGCTGTGCCCATTTTATAGGTAAGAATGTGGAGGCATTGATGGTTTACAGCCTTCAGTGGTTGCTGATGGCGTTGAATTCTAGGCAGCCTAAGTCCAGAAGGCACGTTCCTAATCCTTGCCCATACTCCTTCCAGATATTTAACAGCTGGATGAGTAAATGTTGCGATGCCCAGCGGTGTGTATTTGAGCCTGTTTCTCAGATTGCGCACACTTAGATCGAACTATCTAGCAATGGGTAATTAGCATCACGTAGGATATGTTTTATTGATCATGTACAACAGGAAGGGCCTTGCACAAGGTGCCGGAGAGATTTAAAAAGAATGGAGAAGGCATAGTACCTGAACAAAAGGAACTTAATACCTCAGTGGGTTGGTTTGGAGACACATACACACACACACACACACACACACACACACACACACACTCACACACTCACACACGTGCATCATATTATATTATTAGCTTAGACGTAGATAGGTGTGTATTTTAAAAGCATATACATATAGATATATATATGTATGCATAATTTCCAGTACAGACTCTTGCAAAATACCTCCATATGGTCAGATGTGAGAAGGTGGCAGTGGATTATTTGTGTAGGATATTAATGAGTACAAGGAATCCATGAATATCGGGGGAACAAGAATTCGTATCCATTCTGAATCTGGGTGTAGAATTCAGGTGAATGTAAATCTAGTGACATTTTTATCCTGCCCATAGAGGTTTTGTGGTCCTGAAGAGTACATTTTGTAGAAATAGGGTTGTAAGCCTGCTTTATCTGCTTCTGACACCACGCATCTTCCCGTCCTCTTCAGTGCCATTGGTCTCCCCTGAATTATGGCTTCCTACCTCATTGGAGAACTTTCTGTTCCCACCGCTTCCCTATTTCACGTACACTCAGTTTTGAGGATAGCCGTCTGCGGTTTCAGAGGATCCTCAGGATGAAGGCAACAGCAGAGGGCACATCCTCCAGGTCCTCATGGCACGGTTCAGGGAGCTGAAGCTCTGGGCTCTAAGTGATGGGTCAGGGGTCGCCTGGCTAGTTAGCGACCCAGGCAGTAGCGTCTTAGGTGACCTGACTCTAGTTTTAGCGATGCTGTCAGCCACTGCTGCTTTTTATGGATAGTGTGGGCGGGGGGCCCATTACCTTGGCGTTGATCGTTTTCCTTCCCTTTTAAAATTTCAGATATTTTTTTAAGTGCTTGGGAAAATAAAGTGAGGGCCAACCTATACAGACATGCATCTCTTGATGGAAATTTGCACTGTGAAATAACCGTGCTCATAAAATGTGCACTACATGGAAACATATAAATACCCACATAGGAGCTAAACAAATATACATACGGCCATACTAGAAAGTAGAACATTACCAATATCATTGTATTGTGAATTGTGACCCTGGATAGGAGTTAACTGTCCCAGAATTTGGTGGGTTTTTGTGTGTGTGTGTGTGTGTGTGTGTGTGGTGTGGTACGCGGGCCTCTCACCGCTGTGGCCCCTCCCGTGGCGGAGCACAGGCTCCGGACGCGCAGGCTCAGCGGCCACGGCTCCCGGGCCCAGCCGCTCCGCGGCACGTGGGGTCTTCCCGGACCGGGGCACGAACTTGTGTCCCCTGCGTCGGCAGGCGGACTCTCAACCACTGCGCCACCAGGGAAGCCCCAGAATTTGGTTTTAATAATGCCCTTCCTGTTTTTTGTATTTCAGTACAAATACAGCTCTAAGTAATGTACTGTTTTATGTAATATTATATCAGTAACATCACACCATATGTATTCTTCTGTGACTTGCTTTTTATTGGGGGGATTTACCCATTTTAACGTAAAGATCGGTTTTTTTATTTTTCACTGTGTGTAGTATTCTGTTTTAATATGCCAGCATTCATTTATCCGTTCACCTCTTCGTGGATGTCTGGGTTCTTCCAGTTCTTTTCCTATTATGACTATAGCTGCAAATGGAAATGTCTGTGTATGTCTCCCGACGTGAATATTCAAGAAGCTCTATGGGGCAGATACAAACTATTTAAACTATATAGTTTGTATATATGTGTGTGTATGCTTATCTACACCAAAGTCTTCTGCATGCTCGACTTTCCTCTGTGACACAAAATTTTTTTCCCGTGTGGCCACACTACTTGTCGCTGGCATGGCATGGGAACAGGTCCACATCCTTGCTCAACACTTGGTGCCATTGGGCTTTTGCATTTCGCTCACCCTTTGTGATCTCTCCTCTCTTTGACCAGTAACCAGTGAGGTGACCAGTAACGACGTCTCTGGTCCTGTGTTAAGACCCTCAGCAGATGTGAGGACTTAGTGTATGTGGAATCTTGGAAAGGGAGCCACCACAGGTGGCTTTGAATTTACGTAAATAACTAGAAAAAGGATGGTACTAATTATTGAACTGTGGAACAAAAGCATGGAGACAGTTAGAGGAGCACAGAAATGAGATTTTTCACACAGACCTACTAGAGAATGGACTTGAGGATATGGGGAGGGGGAAGGGTAAGCTGTGACAAAGTGAGAGAGTGGCATGGACATATGTACACTACCAAACGTAAAATAGCCAGCTAGTGGGAAGCAGCCGCATAGCACCGGGAGATCAGCTCG
>RJWK010029553.1:0-25195 GCA_004363435.1 Platanista minor
AAAAAAAAAAAAAAAAAAGATGGACTCTACCAAATGCAATACCCTACACCCAAAGACAAAAAGAAGCCACAACAAGATAGTAGAAGGGGTGAAATCACTATAAAATCAGATCCTATATGTGCTGAGTGGGTGACCCACAAACTGGAAAATAATTATACCACAGAAGTTCTCCCACAGGAGTGAAAGTCCTAAGCCCCATATCAGGCTTCCCAGCCTGGGAGTCTGGTAATGGGAAGAGAAGCCCCCAGAGAATCTGGCTTTGAAGGCCAGTGAGGTTTGATCACAGGAATCCACAGGATTGGGGGAAACAGAAACTCCACTGTTGGAGGGTGCATATAAGGTAACCTTGTGCACCAGGACTCAGAGAGAAAAGCAGTGACCTCTTAAGATACTGGGCCAACTACCTACTTGCTAGTATTGGAGGGTCTCTTGCAGAGATGGGAGGAGGTGCTGTGACTCACTGCAGGGGCAAAGACAGTGGCAGTGGCAGTTCTGTTGAGTACTCATTAGCATGAGCCCTCCTGGAGGCAACCATTTTTTCCTCAAGACCTAACTTCACCTAACAAATAGTAGGCTCCAGTGCTGGGATGCCTCAGGCCAAACTACGAACAGGGCAGGAACACAGCCCCACCCAACAACAGAGAGGCTACTTAAAGTCTTACTGAGCACAGTCCTACCCACCAGAGAGACAAGATCCAGCTCCACCCACCAGTGGGCAGGAACCAGACTATCTCACCAGGAAGCCATCACAAGCCTCTAAGACAGCCTCATACACAAGAAGACAAACAGCAAAAGTAAGAAGAACTACAATTCTGCAGCCTACAGAACATAAACCACAATCACAGAAGTTAGACAAAATGAGATGGCAGAGTAATATGTCCCAGATAAAGGAACAAGATAAAACCTGAGAGCAACTAAGTGAAGTGCACACAGGCAATCTACCAGAAAAAGAATTCAGAGTAATGATAGTGAAGATGATCCAAGATATCAGAAAAATGTATGGAGGCACAGATAGAGAAGATGCAAGAAATGTTTAACAAAGACCTAGAAGAACTAAAGAACAAATAAGCAGAGATAAACAATACAATAATTGAAATGAAAAATACACTAGAAGACCTCAAAACACAGTAACTGAGCAGGAGAATGAATAAGTGACCTGGAAGACAAAATGGTGGGAATAACTGCTGCAGAACAGAATAAAGAAAAAAGAATGAAGCAAAATGAACACAGTCTAAGAGACTTCTGGGACAACATTAAACACACCAACATTTGCATTATAGGGGTCCCAGAAGGAGAAGAGAGAGATAAAGGGCCTGAGAAAATATTTGAAGAGATAATAGCTGAAAACTTCCCTAACATGGGAAAGGTAACAGTCACCTAAGTCCAGGAAGCACAGAGAGTCCCAGGCAGGATAAACCCAGGGAAGAATACACTGATACGCAGAGTAATCAGATTGATAAAATTAAAGACAAAAAAAAATTAAAGACAAAGAAAAATATTGAAAGCAACAGAGGAAAATAAGAAATAACTTACAAGGGAATTCACATAAATTTATCAGCTGATTTCTCAGAAGAAATTCTGCAGACCAGAAGGGAGTGGTATTTAAAAAGATGGAAGGGAAGATCCTACAAGAAAAAATACTCTTCCCAGCAAGGCTCTCATTCAGATTTGATGGAGAAATAAAAAGCTTTACAGACAAGCAAAAGCTAAGAGAATTCAGCACCACCAGACAAGCTTTGCGACAAATGCTAAAGGAATTTCTTCTCTACTGTCTAAGCAGAAAAGAAAAAGCCACTACTAGAAACAAGGAAACTATGAATGAAAAAGCTCACCAGGAAAGGCAAGTATACAATAAAGGTAGAAAATGATCTGCACACAAATATGATATCAATACCAGCAATTATGAGAAAAAGGAGAGCACAAATGTAGGATATTGGAAATGCATTTGAAATTAAAAGAACAGCATGTTAAAATAATCTTGTTTATGTATAGACTGCTATATCAAAATCTCATAGTAATCACAAACTGAAAATCTACAATAGATACACACACACAAAAAGAAAAAAATCCAAACACAACATTAAAGTTACTCATCAAATCACAAGAGAAGAGAACAAAAAAGAAAGGGAAGAAAAAAGACTGACAAAAACAAATCCTTAAAAATCAAGAAAATGGCAATAGGAACATATGTATTAATTACCTTAAATGTAAATGGATTAAAAGCTCCAACAAAAAGACATAGGCTGGCTGAATGGATATAAAAATAAGAACATTCTCTAGGATTGATCACATGATGGGCCACAAAGCAAGCCTCAGTAAATTTAAGAAAATTGAAATCATATCAAGCACCATTTGCAACCACAATGCTATGAGATTAGAAATTAACTACAAGGAAAAAAATCTGTAAAAAATACAAATACGTGGAGGCTAAACAATATGCTAATAAGCAACAAATGGATCACTGAAGAAATCAAAGAGGAAATCAAAAAATACCTACAGACAAATGAAAATGAAAGCATGACAATCCAAAATCTATGGGACGTGGCGAAAGCTGTTCTAAGAGGGAACTTTATAGAACTACAATCTTAGCTCAGGAAACAAGAAAAATCACAAATAAACAATCTAATCTTACACCTAAAGCAACTAGAGAAAGAAGAATAAACGAAACTCAAAGTTAGTAGAAGGAAAGAAATCATAAAGACCAGAGCAGAAATAAATGAAATAGAGACAAAGAAAACAATAGAAAAAATCAATGAAACTAACAGCTGGTTCCTTGAAAAGATAAACACAATTGATAAAGCTTTAGCCAGAGTCATCAAGAAAAAAAGGGAAAGGACTCGATAAGATTAGAAATGAAAAAGGAAAATTTACAATGGACACCACAGAAATACAAAGGATCATCAGAGACTACTACAAGCAACTATACAGTAATAAAATGGACAACCTAGAAGAGATGGACAAATTCCTAGAAAGGTAAAACCTTCTAAGACTGAACCAGGAAGAAAGAGAAAATGTGAATAGATTAATTACAAGTACTGAAATTGAAAGTGAGATTTAAAAGATTCCAAAAAGCAAAAGTCCAGGACCAGATCGCTTCACAGGTGAATTCTATCAAATATTTAGAGAAGAGTTAACCCCTATCATTCTGAAACTCTTCCAAAAAATTGCTGAGGAAGGAATACTCCCAAACTCATTCTTATGAGGTCAACATCACACTGATATCCAAACAAGACAAAGATATCACACACACAAAAATGTTACAGGCCAATATCACTGACGAACATAGACACAAAAATCCTCAACAAAATACTAGTAAATAGAAACCAGTGGTACATTAAAAGGATCATACACCATGATCAAGTGGGATTTATCTCAGGGATGCAACATTTTTCAATAATCACAAGTCAATCAATGTGATATATCACATCAACAAATTGAAGAACAAAAATGTAATGATCATTTCAATATATACAGAAAAGCTTTTGACAAAATTCAACACCCACATATCATAAAAACTCTCCAGAAAGTGGGCATAGAGGAAACTTACCACCACATAATAAAGGCTATACATGAGAGACCTACAAGTAACATCATATTCACTGGTAAGAAACTGAAAAAAAACCCTCTTAGATCAGAAACAAAACAAGGATAGCCACTCTCACCCCTTTTGTTCAAAATAGTTTTGGATGTCCTAGCCATGGCAATTAGAGAAGAAAGAAAAAAAAAAAAAGTAAAAGGAATCCAAATTGGAAAAGAAGAAGTAAAACTGTCATTGCTTGCAGATGACATGATACTATACATAGAAAAGCATAAAGATGCTAACAGAAAACTACTAGAGATCAACAATGAATTTGGTAAAGTTGCAGGATAAAAATTAATACACAGAAATCTTTTGCACTGCATTCTTATACACTAACAATGAAAGATCAGAAAGAGAAATTAAGGAAACAATCCCATTTACCATTTCAACAAAAAGAATAAAATACCTAGGAATAGACCTACCTAAGGAGACAAAAGTCCTGTACTCTGAAAACTATAAGACACTGATGAAAGAAATTGAACATGATGCAAACAGATGGAAAGATATACCATGTTCTTGGACTGGAAGAATCAATATTGTGAAAATGACTATACTACCCAAAGCAATCTACAGATTCAATGCAACCCCTATCAAATTACCGATGGCATTTTTTACAGAACTAGAACAAAATATTTTACAATTTATATGCAGATCCAAAAGACCCCAAATAGCCAAAGTAATCTTGAGAAAGAAAAACAGAGCTAGAGGAATCAGGCTCCCTGACTTCAGACTATACTACAAAGCTACATTCATCAAACAGTATGGTACTGGCAGAAAAACAGACATATAGATCACTGAAACAGCATAGAGAGTACAGAGATAAACCCACACACCTATGGTCAATTAATCTACAACAAAGGAGTCAAGACTATATAATGGAGAAAAGACAGTCTCTTCAATAAGTGGTGCTGGGAAAACTGGACAGCTACATGCAAAAGAATGAATTAGAACACTCCCTCACACTGTACACAAAAACAAAGTAAAAATGGATTAAAAACCTAATATAAGACAAGATACTATAAAACTCTTAGAGGAAAACATAAGCAGAGCACTGTCTGACATAAATCACAGCAAGATCTTTTTCGATCCACCTCCTAAAGTAATGAAAATAAAAACAAAGATAAACAAATGGGACCTAATTAAACTCAAAAGCTTTTGCACAGCAAAAGAAGCCATAAACAAAACAAAAAAACAACCTACAGAATGGGAGAAAATATTTGCAAATGATGCGATTGCCAAGGGATTAGTCTCCATAATTTATGAACAGCTCATGTGGCTCAATATCAAAAAAGCAAACAACCCAACAAAAATTGGGCAGAAGACTTAAACAGAATTCCTTGGCTGGGCAAGAGGAACATGAAAAAATGTTCAACATCCTATTTATTAGAGAAAAGCAAATCAAAACTACAAAGAGATATCACCTCACACCAGTCTGAATGGACATCATCAAAAAATCTCCAAACAATAAATCCTGGAGATGGTGTGGAGTAAAGGGAATACTCCTACACTGTTAGTGGGAATGTAAATTGTTACAGTCACTATGAAGAACTGTATGTAGGTTCCTTAAAAAACTAAAAAATGAGCTACCATATGATCCAGCAATTCCACTCCTGTCATATATCCAGAGAAAAACATGGTTTGAAAGGATATATGTGCCCCAATGTTCACTGCAGAGGTGTTTACAAAAGCCAAGCCATGGAAGCAACCTAAATGTCCATCAACAGATGAATGGATACAGATGAAGTACATATATACAAAGGAGTATTACTCAGTATTTAAAAAGAATGAAATGGCATTTGCAGTAACATGGATGGATCTGGAGATTATCACACTAAGTGAAGTAAGTCAGACAGAGAAAGACAAATATCATATGATATTGCTTACATGTGGAATCTAAAAAAAAAGAAATAATACAAATGCACTTATTTACAAAGCAGAAATAGACACACAGACTTAGAGAATGAGATTTTGGTTACCAGGGGGGAAGAGTTGGTGTGGGGGAGAGATAGATTGGGATTTTAGTATTGACATGTATACACTACTATATTTATAATAGGTAACTAACAAGGACCTACTGCATAACACAGAGAATGCTGTTCAATATTCTGTAAATACCTAAATGGGAAAAGAATATGGAAAAAAATAGATACATATATATGTATAACTGAATCACTTTGCAGTATACCTGAAACTAACACAATAGTGTTAATCAATTGTGCTCCAATATACATTAAAAGTTTTAAGAATAAAGAAATAGATATGTAGTAGGCTTTGAGGTGATTAAATGTTGACTATCTTGAGGCTATGGATATCACTAGAAAATAAACAGGTAAATATAACTTTTTATATAAATATAAAAAGACACCCATGGGTGATATATCTTTGAGGATGCCAAAAGAAAGAAGAAATATTAGGGTTAGCATGGAAAAGATATATACAAAAGACTCAATAGTTTTAGTACTTTACAGAAGGACTCAAAGTTGAGGCAACATTCTTGGCATACCAAAGAATAGTATAATCCCCAAGAAGCTGATTATTTTTGTGGTGGGTCCACAGGTGATAAGAAAATTGATCCATAAAGAAGAGGAAAGGGGAATATTCCTTTCACGGACAGCAAAGGTAAAGAGATTGGAACAGTAGCAAGAGACACAAAATTAAACACCCCAACACCCCTCCAGCCTCACCCCAAAAAAAACCCCCGAAACACAGGGATAAGTAAAAAGAAAAGAAATAGGTAGATCTGGATGTGTTCAATCACTAAATGTTTGTCAGTGTGAAGTGAAAACTCCATGAGGAATTTTCTAAAAGCTTTCCTTTAAAAAGATGTAATAGTTTGAAGGAGAACGAATCAAAATAGGTAAGGATTAGGGAGGGAGGTAATGTTGGGGGATAAAAAGAATATAATCCATATAAAATAAAATTATGCTTTGAAAGAATATAGTAAGTCTGACTCATTGAGGAAGAACAATATGGAAATAAAATGGAGAGATGAGAGAGAAAAAGATCTAAGAAAAAGGTGATGGCCTAACCAACTGAATTGTCATGAGCAGTATGTGAGGTCAGAGAGGTGCTGTGTGGGTCCCATTATGTGCCCATGTAGTCCTTTTTTTTTTCTGGCTTGATATTTTCTTGTTTCACCAGGAGCTTGGGAGATGTGGGAATAGAGGGACTTGTTTTCAGTCATTTATTCCAGGGAAATGGAACTTGGAAAGGTGTTGAATAGGAGCATCCTTCAAGAATATACTTACCCTGGAAGTGATATTTTCTATTTTGACCCCGCCTCAGTATTAATTGTACTGACTGATCATTGTCACCATTCCAACACCTGAAAAATTCTAACATAACAAATTGGCCAGCAGTGGGACCTGGGTTACTCTCACATTCACTATGTACCAAAGAAGTCAATTCATAATTAAATACTTGAGCAAACTCTTCTAATGTGGTAAAGACAGGAGTAGCCAGCTTACCTTAGAGATGGTTAAGAATGAAAGAGTGTAAATAATTTAGTTGTACTGATTTTATAAATAACATACTTGGCTGTAACTTCAGAGACAATTCATAGTACATTCATAGTACAGTTCCAGGCCTGGAAAATGCTGTCCTGATGGCTATATGTTTGGAATCAGAGTGATGGAACCATACCTTGATTCTCAATATAACATTCTTTTGAAGGTTAAAATGTTTCCTTTCAAATGAACTGTTGATAAAATATTTTTAAAATTATAAGGCCACTTTTTGTATTGCTGAAGATCTGTATCAATACAGGTACAATTTACTTTCCTTCCCACAATTTGAGTGCTTATACAAAAGGACTGTACATGCTAATTGAAGTGGGTTATATGAAGGGATTTCAAGAAGGCTACTTTTCTGAAGAATCTAAAGAAGATGTGTCTATTTCAAATCCTAAGTTAGCTCCATGTAAGCATTAACATGAATGATAAACTCAATTTACTGGGACCATATGTTTTAAATGAACAAAATCTTGGAGATTTTCCATGCTTACTAAGAAATTAAGGTTTTTTTTCTATCTATAATTTACTAAGATATAGTTTTGTGAGTAGGGAATTTTGAAAGGATTTGTAACTTTACTGGAGCACAAATTCTCACAAGATTTAAAATGCATATGTAAATAAATAATCTGTGTGTGAGAAATTTCAAAACCCAAGTAATTGATCAGCAAGTTATTGAGTACGTACTATTCATAGATCCTGTACGAGTTACTATAGAGGGGAAACAAGAAGGAAGTGAATATTTATGAAGCACCACTGTGTAGCAGGTATTAGCTACATGGTTTTCATGCATATATTCAATCTTTTTTTTTTTTTTTTTTTTTTTTTGCGGTACGTGGACCTCTCACTGTTGTGGCCTCTCCCGTCACAGAACACAGGCTCCAGACGCGCAGGCTCAGCAACCATGGCTCACGGGCCTAGCCGCTCTGTGGCGTGTGGGATCTTCCCGAACCGGGGCACAAACCCTTATCCCCTGCATCGGCAGGTGGACTCTCAACCACTGCGCCACCAGGGAAGCCCCATATATTCAATCTTAATCACAACCTGACTAGTTGTTCTCATTTTATAGATGAAAAAACTGAAGCCCAGGGCAAAAACTTGTGCCTGGAAGTAATAACTTGTGTCATGGAGGTAATAATTTATAAAGTTCTGTGAGATTTTATCTAACTCTTTTACATTATTTTTAACACCCAGGAGAGGAAGAGGAAAGAGTTCTACCAGTCACTATTAAGAATAAAATAGGGCTGTTGGTATTTCATTCTCTACCTCCTGAAGGTTATATTTAGAAGAGATCTAAACCATCTGCACTAACACTCTCTTTTATACATTCATGCCTTTTTAATATTTAAATTAATATAATTGAACATTATATATTATATCCTATATAAATAAAAATGTATTTATATGGTTTTATATATGAAACATTACACCTAATATTATCTAAGAATTCTATAAGTGCTGAGAAAACAGGATAAACCAGAGTCCCCATTGTATTTGAAAGATGGTGAAACTGAGGCCCCAGGAGTTGAAGAGACTTGCCAAATTCATGTACACAGTAGTATCAGAGTCACATTTAGAATGCAGACTTCATGACCCATATTTAAGCTGTTTTTCTACTACACATAAATTTTTACACAGGGTAAGCTAAATAAAAGTTGAACCAATTATCGAATGGATTTCATGTAACTTGGGCCCATTCTTAGCTTTCTCTCTTTGTTCCACTGCCTACCATCCTTTCCCCTTGCTCAAAAAACAAAACAAATGTAAAATCTCACAGCTATACTTTAAGATTTAAATGGAGTTTTTAAAAACCCTATAACTGTTTTAACTATTGATCTTTCTATGTGTTTGTGGTTTGATATATAAAGGCTGTTTCTCAGTGATAGAGCATGATTAGTGTCTGCTTACTTTCCCTGCATTCACATCTGGTTCTTCCAGTGCAGACACATGTTTTTCAGCAAATCTTACCCAGTAATTATAAGATTTTACTTTCCAAAATGTATTTTATGTATTATGTTTTTAAATCTTATTTCAGGATAAAGAGGATAAATCTTATTATAAAATAAGATTTTATAATCTTATTTGAGAAGACAAATAAATGATCTATCCCCTATGTTCAGATGAGACATCTTAGGTCCAGAAATGTTAACAGATTTGTTCAGCAGTACACAGAAGTAAGTAAGAACTATGAAAGGCATTCAAGTTTTCTAACAATAAATTGTTTCTCCACCAAATTTTATGAGAAAAGTAGAGAAATATCCAAATATCAGATGAGATCTACATGTTCTTCTCTAGTTCTGGGACATGTTGAAATTACCTTGATAAAATTTTGTCTAGTATAAAGTATGTGTGAAATATTATACAAGTCATTGGGCAGGGAGAGAGTGTTATTCCTACATACTGTTCCTGACACGACCCCTTCCCTCTAGTTCACCATCTCATGGGAGAAAATAATGTATACTACAATAATAATGTATATTACAAAATGATAAGTTTATATTAAGCCTCTGACATAAGAGATGTGGAAACTCAGGGTAAGGGGTGCTAAATCTGCATGCTAAAGTTAAGAAGGAATCACAGAAGTAATGATATTTGAATTGTGTACAAAAGGATGAGAAGTATTTCTTGAGGTTGAGAACAGAAAGTAAAGAAAGTGCTGGGGTTGGAGAGGATGAGAATTTAATGGTAACAGAGCATGCAAAGACAAAAAGGAATGTGAGAGTTAGTTACAATTTTTTATGAAGGGATCTTGATAGCTTGATGTCTTTTGTGGCAGCTGGTAAAAACTCTCCTGAGATTTTCTTAAAACCTATCTTAGGAAAACTGAAAACTAAAACAAAACAAAACAAACTGAAAGCATATAACTTATTAGGGAACTCAGAATTTATTAGAATGCATTCGTTGTGGATTTTTATGTAATGGGAATACTGATTTGTAAAGTAAGTAATCATACTCTGCCCCACATCTTTCTTCAATTTGGCTCTTTTTTACATTGAGTTTTGTGTAGCAGGATTCTATAAAATGAAAGCAATAGGGATATTTTCTGCTGTAAACAGAAAGCAACACAAAGCCAATCCTTCAACCACAAAGAATTGGTATAAGAAGGTAGAAGATCAAGCCTTTATCTGATGAATTAAATCAAGGCCAACAACCAAGTGCATCAATCACTTCCCTAAGGCACTGTGTTTCACCTCATTAGTAGAACTTTGGATCTGACAAAGCTGAATAATTGTCAAATCATGACCATGTGTTATTTGAACGCTCTGAATTGCAAAGACAAAAGAAAAGATAAACAAGGGAAAAATGAAAATATTTCAAGACTTAGTGAGCCCTCTGCTGTCACCCTTAATTGTCACCACCTTAATTATACTGTAGATCATCACTCACTTGCAATATTGTCAACAAGAATTATCCAAGTCCAAACAAGGCTCAGTAGTAAAGTAAATTGGTGCCTACCCACTGAAGTAATGATTGAAAGTATAATTCATGTAAAAGATGTTGACTGATAATATGTCTAAGATTATATGCACTCTATAGATTTTAAATTGATTTAAAAAAGGAGTTAGTACAGCTATGTCTTTACCAGAGAAAGGGCCTGGAGATGGATACTCTTGTATCAGTCTCTGACTACCTACATGTTGCTGGGCTTCTTCACAGTCACACGTTTACCCTGGTGTCCCAATGGCTAAAGGTCTCTCAAATTCACCTGGCCCCCTTTTATTCCCTAATTTTATCTTGTGAGGTAAGCATAAGTGTCTACACTTTGTATGTGAGGAAACTGAGACCCACAGGAAAAAAAAAATGTAATATGCCCAGAGACACAGAGATATTAAATGATGGTCCTGAGGTGCCTACACATACATGTCTAAGTTCAGTGGTTATACTATTTTCATTTCCCACCCTAAGAAATTTTATTTTATTTCTTGAGGATATGATACAAAGAACCTGAGTTCTAATTCAGCTGAATCTTCATAGATACATTTTAGACATCAGACAAAATCATGTACACCAAAATACTTGAAAATTTTTAATTTTCTATGCAGAAAACACGGAGTGTTACCTTTATTAGGTAGGGTGGGGGAAAGTATGGGAAGGTCTGACCAAGAATTTCAACATGTATGGATCAAAGACATTATGTTCTGGTCCATTCAGGGACCCCTGGAAGCCTCGACCACATAAAGAAGCGATGATAATTCTCTCAATTTAAGAAAATCAAGTACTAACCCAGTAATAATAAGAAATTATTAAAGTCTGCGATCATACGAATGAAGAAAGTAAACAAGGTCTACTAGGTGCTCATCTATTACAGGGAGAGTGTTCTTTCTTTCTCTCTCTCTCAATCCCTGTGTGTGTGTGTGTGTGTGTGTGTGTGTGTGTGTGTGTGTGTGTGTATTACAGAGTAATTGATAGAAACTATAGGTCACAAATAGAAAATACCTTCCCTGTCTATTTATTTAACAAGATTAAGGGTTGTGGTGTGTCTGTGTGTGTGCCCAGACCTTGGAAGGCCCTAAACTGTTACCAAGAATTAGACATAATCCTCACCCTGTCCAGTGGGATGAAAAGGATGTATAAATAGATAATTATAATGCAGTGGGGTAGGCACAAAGATAGAGATGTATACATGGTATTTTGAAAACAATGCAAACTGTGGCTCAGGAAGTTAGTTACCTACCACAAGTTGCTCAGCTGCTCAGGCATAGCACTGGGACCAGAAGCCTCTTAAATTCCTGGATCATGGATTTTTTTTTTTTCCATTAGATCATGCTGCCTCCCATAAACCAGCATAAAATCTGCTTCTCCTAATTGGAGTTTAGGATGCTTATGGTGACTCTTTTTGAGTATGTATGTCTTTGCAGTGGTGGAATTGTGACTGTATACACTGATAGGCAGCAGTCCTCTGCATTGCTTACAAGCATGTAAGAAATTCTCTTATCATTGAATTTGGCTGTCATTTGCAAAGCCCGTCAATGATCTCAACTCAGTAGCTCAGGCTTTGCTCATAAATGTCAGCTCTTTGATGACTGTCACCAAACAGTGCTACCTGCTCTTCTGGTTCATCAGCAGGCATCAGCGAAGTGCTGTTACTGGCAACGTGCCAGGTAATCTGTTCTGCCCTTTCTGTTTGCTATAACCCTACTCCAGCTGACACAATAACAGTATCATTGAAACATGACCTATTCTTGTCTCCACACTCTCAGGTACTTCAATCCTGCCACTACAAAGTGTATTAGAGGGATAGAAGCATGTGCCAGATTCTCCCTAGAGTATGTGTGAAGGATGGATTATGCTGGAGTATGTTGAGAATGATGGTTTCTCTGGAGATGTTGTATTGAGGTGGGAATCAGAGGATACACACAGTTCAGAATCCCAGGAAAAAAATCTTTAATTAAACTGTAGTGAAATTGTATAGAAAATTTGTGGTCTCACAATGGAACACCAGACAAGGACTTTTAACTGGTTATATAAGTTGCAGAGGCCTTTATTCAGTGGACTGCTTGAATAAGGAAGTGATTCTTTGGATAGTCACTAACTGAATGGATAAGAAAACCTTAGATAGTTTATTACCACATAGTTCCTCTTAATATGCTTTAAAATGAGAAACAATTATGTCAGAGTACATGTCGTGTACATTTATAAAATCTCTGTGCACTCACAAGGAGGAATGATTGTTGTTTTGTCTAAACTATTTCTCTGTCTTTTAATTTCTTCCCCCAATGAAAAGCTGAATGAGAACCCACATCTTTTTTTTTTTTTTTGTGGTACGTGGACCTCTCACTGTTGTGGCCTCTCCCGTTGCTGAGCACAGGCTCCGGATGTGCAGGCTCCGGATGCGCAGTCTCAGTGGCCATGGCTCAAGGGCCCAGCCGCTCTGCGGCATGTGGGATCCTCCTAGACTGGGGCACGAACCCATGTCCCCTGCATCAGCAGGCGGACTCTCAACCACTGCACCACAAGGGAAGCCCAAGTACCCACATCTTTGAGTCATACATATGTCTGACCCTGTTCAAAGTGCTTTATGTACATTATTTCATTGAATCCTCACAAAAATACTAAGCATATTTGTGGTGATTATCCATAATTCACAGATGAGTAAAGTGAGGCTTGAAGAGGGTGAGCAGTTTACTCAGAACACAGAACCTGTGTCTGGGCAGATCTTAGTCACCTCCAAATCCCAGGTCGTTAACACTGTCTACTATGCCACTCACCATCCCATGTTCTTAATCTATCCTTGATCTTCATCATAAGGCCTCAGCATAGAAACTATGACAGAATAATGTGAACTGGAGGCTTTAACATCCTAGCAAATACAGATTTGTGTTTTCTCATCTGTAAATAAGGAATAACAATAATAGATACTGCAAAGACTGCTATTTATAGAGCAGTTAAAACAAAGCCTGGCACGTGGTAAGTGCTGAGTAATGCTTATAACATAAGGGCATAACTTTGTTTTTAATTATTTGTCTTAGAATTTGACTTTGAGCAGGTCACTTAAGCTCTTTGTTTTTCATTTTTATTGAGGTATAGTTGATTTAAAATGTTAGGTTTAGGGGTACAATATGGTAACTAAAAATTTTATAGATTATAATCCAATTAAAGTTATAAAATATTGGCTATACACCCTATGTTATAAAATATACCCTTGTAGCTTATTTATTTGTACATAGTAGTTTGTATCTCTTAATCCTCTACCCCTATCTTACCCCTACCAGCTAACCTCTTCACACCGGTAAACAATAGTTTGTTCCCTATATGGGTGTGTCTGTTTCTGTTTTGTTATATTCACTCATTTGTTTTATTTTCCACAAGTAGTGATAACATACAGTATTTGTCTTTCTCTGTCTGGCTTACTTGACTAAACATAATATACACTTCAGGTTGAACCGTGTTGTTGCAAATGGAAAAATTTTATTCTTTTATGTGGCTGAGTATTATTCTATTGTGTGTGTGTATATGACATCTTCTTTACCCAATCATCTGTTGATGGATGCTCAGATTGCTTCCAAATCTTGATGATTATCAATAATGCTGCTATGAACATTAGAGTGCATGAATCTTTTCAAATTAATGTTTTCATTTTCTTCAGTTATATACCAAGGAATGGAATTACTAGATATATGGTAGTTCTATTTTTAGATTATTAAGAAAACTTCAGATTGTTCTGCACAGTGGCTGTACCAATTACATTCCCACCAACAGTATACAAGGGAACCCTTTTATTCGCATTTTGTTACTTGTGGTCTTTTTGATGGTAGCCTTTCTGACAGGTATGAGGTGATATTGTGATTCTGACTTGCATTTCTATGATGATTACTGATGTTGAGCATCTTTACATAAGTCTATTGACCATCTGTATGTCTTCTTTGGAAAAATATCTATTCAGGTCTTCTGTCAATTCTTTTTTTTTTTTTAACATCTTTATTGGAGTATAATTGCTTTACAATGATGTTAGTTTCTGCTTTATAAAAAAGTGAATCAGTTAGACATATACATATGTTCCCATACCTCTTCCCTCTTGTGTCTGCCTACCTCCCACACTCCCTATCTCACCCCTCTAGGTGATCACAAAGCACCAAGCTGATCTCACTGTGCTATGTGGCTGCTACCCACTAGCAATCTATTTTACGTTTGGTGGTGTACATACATCCATGCCACTATCTCACTTTGTCACAGCTTACCCTTCCCCCTCCACATATCTGTAAATCCATTCTCTAGTAGGTCTGTGTCTTTATTCCTGTCTTGCCCCTAGGTTCTTCATGACATTTTTTTTTCTTAGATTCCATATATATGTGTTAGCATACGGTATTTGTCTTTCTATTTCTGACTTACTTCACTCTGTTGAACAGACTCTAGTTCCATCCACCTCACTACAAATAACTCCATTTCGTTTCTTTTTATGGCTGAGTAATATTCCATTGTATATGTGTGCCACATCTTCTTTATGCATTCATCCGATGATGGACACTTAGGTTGTTTTCATCTCCTGGCTATTGTAAATAGAGCTGCAATGAACATTTTGGTACATGACTCTTTTTGAATTATGGTTTTCTCAGGGTATATGCCCAGTAGTGGGATTGCTGGGTCATACGGTAGTTCTATTTTTAGTTTTTTAAGGAACCTCCATATTGTTTTCCATAGTGGCTGTATTATTTTACATTCCCACCAGCAGTGCAAGAGTGTTCCCTTTCTCCACACCCTCTCCAGCATTTATTGTTTCTAGATTTTTTGATGATAGCCATTCTGACTGGGGTGAGATGATATCTCATTGTAGTTTTGATTTTCATTTCTCTAATGATTAATGATGTTGAGAATTCTTTCATGTGTTTGTTGGCAATCTGTATATCTTCTTTGGAGAAATGTCTATTTAGGTCTTCTACCCATTTTTGGATTGGGTTTTTTGTTTTTTTGTTATTGAGCTGCATGAGCCGCTTGTAAATTTTGGAGATTAATCCTTTGCCAGTTACTTCATTTGTAAATATTTTCTCCCATTCTAAGCATTGTTTTTTGGTCTTGTTTATGGTTTCCTTTGCTGTACAAAAGCTTTGAAGTTTGATTAGGTCCTATTTGTTTATTTTTGTTTTTATTTCCATTTCTCTAGGAGGTGGGTCTAAAAGGATCTTGCTGGGATTTATGTCATAGAGCATTCTGTCTAGGTTTTCCTCTAAGAGTTTGATAGTTTCTGGTCTTACATTTAAGTCTTTAATCCATTTTGAGCTTATTTTTGTGTATGGTGTTAGGGAGTGTTCTAATCTCATACTTTTACATGTACCTGTCCAGTTTTCCCAGCATCACTTAGGGAAGATGCTGTCTTTTCTCCACTGTATTTTCTTGCCTCCTTTATCAAAGATAAGGTGATCATATGTGCATGGATTTATCTCTGGGCTTTCTGTCCTGTTCCATTTATCTATATTTCTGTTTTTGTGCCAGTACCATACTGTCTTGTTTACTGTAGCTTTGTAGTATAGTCTGTAGTGAGGGTGCCTGATTCCTCCAATTCCACTTTTCATTCTCAAGATTGCTTTGGCTATTCGGGGTCTTTTGTGTTTCCATACGAATTGTGAAATTTTTTGTTCTAGTTCTGTGAAAAATGCCAGTGGTAGTTTGATAGGGATTGCATTGAATCTGTAGATTGGTTTGGGTCGTAGAGTCATTTTCACAATGTTGATTCTTCCAATCCAAGAACATGGTATATCTCTCTACCTATTTGCATCATCTTTAATTTCTTTCATCAGTGTCTTATAATTTTCTGCATACAGGTATTTTCTCTCCTTAGGTAGGCTTATACCTAGATATTTTATTCTTTTTGTTGCAATGGTAAATGGGAGTGTTTTCTTAATTTCACTTTCAGATTTTTCATCATTAGTGTATAGGAATGCCAGAGATTTCTGTGCATTAATTTTGTATCCTGCTACTTTACCAAATTCATTGATTAGTTCTCATAGAGTTCTGCTAGCATCTTTAGGATACTCTACGTATAGTATCATGTCATCTGCACACAGTGCTAGTTTTATTTCTTCTTTTCCGATTTGGATTCCTTTTATTTCCTTTTCTTCTCTGATTGCTGTGGCTAACACTTCCAAAACTAATAACAGTGATGAGAGTGGGCAACCTTGTCTTGTTCCAGATCTTAGTGGAAATGCTTTCAGTTTTTCATCATTGAGGATGATGTTGGCTGTGGGTTTGTCACATATGGCCTTTATTATGCTGAAGAAAGTTCCCTCTATGCATACTTTCTGCAGGGTTTTTATCATAAATTGGTGTTGAATTTTGTCAAAAGCTTTCTCTGCATCTATTGAGGTGATCATATGTTTTTTCTCCTTCAGTTTGTTAATATGGTGTATCACATTGATTGATTTGTGTATATTGAAGAATCCTTGCATTCCTGGAATAAACCCCACTTGATCATGGTGTATGATCCTTTTAATGTGCTGCTGGATTCTGTTTGCTAGTAACTTGTTGAGGACTTTTGCATCTATATTCATCAGTGATATTGGCCTGTAGTTTTTTTATTTTGTGATATCTTTCTCTGGTTTTGGTATCAGGGTGATTGTGGCCTTGTAGAATGAGTTTGGGAGTGTTCTTCCCTCTGCTATATTTTGGAAGAGTTTGAGAAGGATAGGTGTTAACTCTTCTCTAAATGTTGGATAGAATTCACCTGTGAAGCCATCTGGTCCTGGGCTTTTGTTTGTTGGAAGATATTTAATCACATTTTCAATTTCAGTGCTTGTGATTGGTCTGTTCATATTTTCTATTTCTTCTTGATTCAGTCTTAGCAGGGTGTGCATTTCTAAGAATTTGTCCATTTCTTCCAAATTGTCCATTTTATTGGCATAGAGTTGCTTGTAGTAATCTCTCATGATCCTTGTATTTCTGCAGTTTCAGTTGATATTTCTTCTTTTTCGTTTCTAATTCTGTTGATTTGAGTCTTCTCCCTTTTTTTTCTTGATGAATCGGGCTAATGGTTTATCAATTTTGTTTATATTCATAAAGAACCAGCTTTTAGTTTTATTGATCTTTGCTATTGTTTCCTTCATTTCTTTTTCATTTATTTCTGAACTGATCTTTATGATTTCTTTCCTTCTGCTAACTTTGGGGTTGTTTTGTTCTTCTCTCTCTAATTGTTTTAGGTGCAAGTTTAGGCTGATTATTTGCGATGTTTCCTGTTTCTTAAAGTAGGATTGTATTGCTATAAACTTCCCTCTTAGAACTGCTTTTGCTGTATCCCATAGGTTTTCGGTCGTCCTGTCTCCATTTTCATTTGTTTCTAGGTATTTTTTGTTTTCCTCTCTGATTTCTTCAGTGACCTCTTGGTTATTAAGTAGTGTATTTTTTAGCCTCCATGTGTTTGTATTTTTTACAGATCTTTTCCCATAATTGATATCTAGTCTCATAGCATTGGGGTCGGAAAAGATACTTGATGCGATTTCAAATTTCTTAAATTTATCAGGGCTTGATTTGTGACCCAAAATATGATCTATCTGGCATAATGTTCCATGAACACTTGAGAAAAATGTGTATTCTGTTGTTTTTGTATGGAATGTCCTATAAATATCAATTAAGTCCATCTTGTTTAATTATCATTTAAAGCTTGTGTTTCCTTATTTATTTTCATTTTGGATGATCTGTCCATTCATGAAAGTGGGATGTTAAAGTCCCCTACTATGAATGTGTTACTGTTGATTTCCCCTTTTATGGCTGTTAGTATTTGCCTTATGTATTGAGGTACTCCTGTGTTGGGTGCATAAATATTTACAATTGTTATATCTTCTTCTTGGATTGATCCCTTGATCATTATGTCGTGTCCATCTTTGTCTCTTATAACAGTCTTTGTTTTAAAGTCTGTTTTGTCTGATATGAGAATTGCTACTCCAGCTTTCTTTTGGTTTCCATTTGCATGGAATATCTTTTTCCATCCCCTTACTTTCAGTTTGTATGTGTCTCTAGGTCTGAAGTGAGTCTCTTGTAGACAGCATATATATGGGTCTTGTTTTTGTATCCATTCAGCCAGCCTGTGTCTTCTGGTGGGAGCATTTAATCCATTTACTTTTAAGGTAATTATCAATATGTATGTTCCTATTCCCATTTTCTTAATTGTTTTGGGTTTGTTATTGTAGGTCTTTTCCTTCTCTTGTGTTTCTTACTTAGAGAAGTTCCTTTAGTATTTGTCGTAAAGCTGGTTTGGTGGTGCTGAACTCTCTCAGGTTTTGCTTGTCTGAAAAGATTTTAATATCTCCATCAAATCTGAATATGATCCTTGCTGGGTAGAGTAATCTTGGTTGCAGGCTTTTCTCCTTCATCACTTTAAATATGTCCTGCCAGTCCCTTCTGGCTTGAAGAGTTTCTGCTGAAACATCAGCTGTTAACCTTATGGGGATTCCCTTGTGTGTTATTTGCTGTTTTTCCCTGCTGCTTTTAATATGTTTTCTTTGTATTTAATTTTTGATAGTTTGATTAAAATGTGTTTTGGCGTGTTTCTCCTTGGATTTATCCTGTATAGGACTCTCTGTGCTTCCTGGACTTGATTAATTATTTCCTTTCCCATATTAGGGAAGTTTTCAACTATAATCTCTTCAAATATTTTCTCAGTCCCTTTCTTTTTCTCTTCTTCTGGGACCCATATAATTTGAATGTTGGTGCATTCAATGTTTTCCCAGAGGTCTCTGAGACTGTCCTCAGTTCTTTTCATTCTTTTTTCTTTATTCTGCTCTGCAGTAATTATTTCCATTCTTTTATCTTCCAGGTTACTTATCCCTTCTTCTGCCTCAGTTATTCTGCTATTGATCCCATCTAGAGTATTTTTAATTTCATTTATTGTGTTGTTCATCGTTTCTTGTTTCCTCTTTAGTTCTTCTAGGTCCTTGTTAAATGTTTCTTCCATTTTCTCTAGTCTATTTCCAAGATTTTGGGTCATCTTTACTATCATTATTCTGAATTCTTTTTCAGGTACACTGCCTATTTCCTCTTCATTTTTAAGGTCTGGTGGGTTTTTATCTTGTTCCTTCATCTGATGTGTGTTTTTCTGTCTTCTCATTTTGCTTATCTTACTGTGTTTGGGGTCTGCTTTTTTCAGGCTGCAGGTTCATAGTTCCCATTGTTTTTGGTGTCTGTCCCCAGTGGCTAAGTTTGGATCAGTGGGTTGTGTAGGCTTCCTGGTGGAGGGAACTAGTGCCTGTGTTCTGGTGGATTAGGCTGGATCTTGTCTTTTTGGTGGACAGGTCCACGTCTTGTGGTTTGTTTTGGCATGTCTTTGGCCTTATTATGATTTTAGGCAGCCTCTCTGCTAATGAATGGGGTTGTATTCCTGTCTTGCTATTTTTTGGCATAGGGTGTCCAGCACTGTAGCTTGCTCATTATTGAGTGAAGCTGGCTGTTGGTGTTGAGATGGAAATCTCTGGGAGATTTTTGCTGTTTGATATTACATGGAGCTTGGAAGTCTCTTGTGGACCAGTGTCCTGAAGTTGGCTCTCCCACCGCAGAGGCACAGCACTGACTCCTGGCTGCAGCACCAAGAGCCTTTCATCCACACGGCTCAGAATAAAAGGGAGAAAAAGTAGAAAGTAAGGCAGAAAGAGGACAAAATAGAGTAAAATAAAGTAAGATTAAAAAAATAGTTATTAAAATAAATTAAATATTAAGAGATAATTTTTTTTAATGTAAAAGAAAAAACAAAAACAGACGGACAGTACCCTAGGACAGATGGTGAAAGAAAGCTATACAGATAAAATTTCACACAGAAGCATACACATACACACTCACAAATGAGGAAAAGGAGAAAAAATACTATATCTTGCTCTCAGAGTCCACCTCCTCAATTTGGGATGATTCGTTTTCTATTCAGGTATTCCACAGATGCAGGGTACATCAAGTTGATTGTGGAGATTTAATCCGCTGCTCTTGAGGCTGCTGGGAGAAATTTCCCTTTCTCTTCTTTGTTCACACAGCTCCCAGGGTTCAGCTTTGGATTTGGCCCCGCCTCTACATGTAGGTCGCCTGAGGGCATCTGTTCTTCGCTCGGACAGGATGCGGTTAAAGGTGCCGCTGATTCAGGGGCTCTGGCTCACTCAGGCTGTGGGGAGGGAGAGGTACGGATGTGGGATGAGCCTGTGGTGGCAGAGGCTGGCGTGACATTTCACCAGCCTGAGGCATGTCATGCGTTCCCCCAGGGAAGCTGTCCCTGGATCATGGGACCCTGGCAGTGGCAGGCTGCACAGGCTCCCTGGAGGGGTGGTGGGGATAGTGACCTGTGCTCGCACACAGTCTTCTTGGTGGCTGCAGCAGCAGCCTTAGCATCTCATGCCCGTCTCTGGGGTCTGTGCTGTTAGCCACAGCTCACTCCTTTCTCTGGAGCTCCTTTAAACAGTGCTTTTAATCCCCTCTCTTCATGCACTGGGAAACAAAGAGGGAAGAAAAAGTCTCTTGCCTCTTTGGCAGGTCCAGAATTTTTTCCAGACTCCCTCCTGGCTAGCCGTGGTTCACTAACCCCTTCAGGCTGTGTTCACGCTGCCAGTCCTCTCCCTGCAATCTGACCAAAGCCCAAGCCTCAGATCCCAGGCCCTGCCCACCCCAGCGGGTGAGTAGGCAAGCCTCTCGGGATAGTGAGTGCCAGTTGGCAATGATCCTTTGTGCGGGAATCTCTCCTCTTTGCCTTCCACACCCCTGTTGCTGTGCTCTCCTCCACGGCACCAAAGCTTCCCCCCTCTGCCACCCACAGTCTCCACCTAGGAAGGGGCTTCCTAGTGTGTGGAAACCTTTCCTCCTTCACAGCTGCCTCTCACTGGTGCAGGTGTCGTACCTATTCTTTTGTCTCTGCTTTTTCTTTTTTTCTTTTGCCCTCCTGAGGTACTTGGGGAGTTTTTTGGGAGGTCTGAGGTCTTCTGCCAGCATTCAGCAGGTGTTCTATAGGAGCAGTTCCACATGTAGATGTATTTCTGATGTACCTGTGGGGAGGAAGGTGATCTCTGCATCTTACTCTTCCACCATCTTCCTCTCTCTCTCCATCCATTCTTTAATTGGGTTGTTTGTTTTGGGGATATTTAGTTGTATGAGTTGTTTATGTATTTTTGATATTAACCCCTTATCTGTCATATTATTTGAAAATATTTTCTCCCATGTAATTGTTGTCTGTTTATTTTGTCAATTGTTTCCTTTGCTATACAAAAGTTTTAAAGTTTTATTAGGTCCCATTTATTTACCTTTGCTTTTATTTCCTTTGCCTTAGGAGAAAGATTTAAAATAAAACAGCAACAATGCTATGATTTATGTCAGGGAGAGTTCTGCCTATCTTATCTTAGAGGAGTTTTATGGTTTCTGGCCTTATATTTAGGTCTTTAATCAATTTTGGGTTTATTTTTGTATACAGTGTTAGAAAATGTTCTAACTTCATTATTTTCCCTGTAACAAATTATTGAGAGTGAATTTTTTCCTCATTGTACATTCTTGCTTCCTTTGTTGTAGATTAATTGACCATAAGCATATGGGTTAGTTTCTGGGCTTTCTGTCATGTTCCATAAATTTTTGTGTCTTTTTGTTGCTGTTGTTCCAGTACCATACTGTTTTGATTACTATAGCTGTCTAGTATAGTTTGAAGTCAGGGAGTGTAATATCTCCAACTCTGTTCTTCTTTCTCAAGATTCCTTTAGCTATTCAAGGCCTTTTGTGCTTTTATAGAAAAATTTAAATGATTTGTTCTAGTTTTGTGAAAAATGCCCTTGCTATTTTGATAGGGATTGCACTGAATGCCTTGGGTAGTACAGCCAATTTAACAGTATTAATTCTTTCAATCCATAAACACTGTTTATCTTTCCATTTGTGTTATCATCATTTTCTTTCATCAATGTCTTATAGTTTTTTGAGTATAGGCCTTTTACTTCCTTAGCTAGATTTATTCCTAGGTATTTTATTCTTTTTGGTGTGATTGTAAATAAGATTGTTTACTTAATTTCTCTTTCATTATTTGTTTATAGATATGCAATATATTTCTTTATATTAATTTTATATCCTGCAACTTTACTGAATTAATTGATGAGCTCTAGTAGTTTTTGGGTGGTGTCTTTGGGACTTTCTATGCATAGTATTATGTCATGTGCAAATAGTGAAAATTTTACTTTTTCCTTTGCAATCTGGGGCCTTTTTTTCTTATTTGATTGCTGTGCCTAGTACTTCCAATACTATGTTGAATACAAGTGGTTAGAGTGGTCATCCTTGTCTTGTTCTTGTTTTTAGAGAAAATGTTTTTAGCTTTTCACCATTAAGTATGATATTAGCTGTGCTTTTGTCATATATGGCCTCTATTATGTTGATATATGTTCCCGCTATACCCACTTGGTGAAGAGTTTTTATCATAAATGAACACTGCATTTTATAAAAAGCCTTTTCTCCATCTATTCAGATGATTATATGATCTTTATTCTTCAATTTGTTAATGTGATATATCACATGGATTGATTTTCAGATATTGAACCATCCTTGTATCCTCGGGATAAATTCTAGCTAGTCATGTTGTATGATACTTTCAATATGTTGTTGAATTTGGTTTTCTAATATTTTGGTGAGAATTTTGCACCTATGTCTTCATTTTTATTGGCTTACATTTTCTTTTTTATGATATCTTTGATTGGTTTTGAGATGAGGGTGCTGATGAACAAATGAGTTTGGAAGCATTCCTTTCTTTGCAATGTTTTAGACTAATTTGAGAAGGATAGATGTTAATATTTCTCTAAATATTTGGTAGAATTCACCTGTGAAGCCATCTGGTCCTGGACTTTTGCTTGTTGGGAGTTTTAAATTACTGTTTAAGTTTCATTACCAGTAATTTTGTCTGCTCATATTTTCTAATTATTCTTGGTTTAGTCCAGGGAGATTGTATATTCTAGGTATTCATCCATTTCCTTTGGGTTTTCAAATTTATTGATATATTGCTGTTTGTAGTAATGTCTTATGATCTTTTGTATTTCTGTGGTGTTTGTTGTAACTTCTCCGTTTTCACTTCTGATTTTATTGATTTAGGCTCTCTCTTTTTTTCTTGATGAGTCTGGTTAAAATTTTATCAATTTTGTTTAACTTTTCAAAGAATTATCTTTAAGTTTCATTGATCTTTATTGTTACTTTACTCTCTATTTCATTTATATTGGCTCTGATCTTTATGAGTCTTTTCCTTCTACTAACTTTGGGTTTCATTTATTTTTCTTTTTCTTGTTCCTTTAGGTGTAAGATTAGTTTTTTATTTCTTTTTCTCTTGTTTCCTGAGGTAGGCTTATATCACTATAAAATTTTCTCTTACAACTGTTTCTGCTGCATCCCACAAATTTTGGATCACTGTGTTTTCAATTTTATTTTTCTCAAGTTACTTTTTGATTTCTTCTTTAATTTATTCAGTGACCCATTGGTTGTTTGCTAACATATAGTTTATCTTCCATTTGTCTGTGTTTTCTGCAGTTTTATTTTGCAATTATTTTCTAGTCTCATGGCATGGCAGTCAGAAAAGTTGCTAGATATAATTTCAATTTCCTTAAATGTATTGCAACTTGTTTTGCTGTCTAGAATTTGATCTATACTGGAGAGAGTTCCATGTGCACCTGAAAATAATGTATATTCTGCTGCTTTTGTATGCAGTGCTAAATATAAATATATATAAACATGAAAAAATTATATATATGTACTAAAACTTTTGGTCTAATGTGTAATTTAAGTTCAGTATTTTTATATTGATTTTCTGTCTGGATGATCTGTCCACTGATATAAGTGGGGGTGTTAAAGGCCCCTATAATTATTGTATTACTATTAATTTCTCCCTTTATATCTGTTAATATTTGCTTTATGTATTTAGGTGTTATGTTGGGTGCATATATATTTAAAATTGTAAATATATTCTTATAAATTGTTATAAAATTTTTATATTTTCCTCTTAAATTGACCCCTTGATCACTATGTAATGTCCTTCTTTGTCTTATTTTGCAGTCTTTGTTTTAAAGTCTATTTTGTCTAATATAAGTACGCTCCCCCAGCTTTCTTTGATTTCCATTTGCATGGAATACTTTTTCCCATCCCCTCACTTTCAGTCTGTGTGTGTCTTTAGATCTGCAGTGAGTCTCTTGTAGGCAGCATATGTACCAGTCTTGTTTTTGTATCCATTCAGCTAATCTATGTCTGATTGGAGCATTTAGTCCATTTAAATTTAAAGTAATTATTTTTTTTTTGAATTTTATTTTGTTAATTTTTTAATACATCAGGTTCTTATTAGCCATCCATTTTATACAGATCAGTGTATAAATGTAAATCCCAAACTCCCAATTCATCACACCCCCACCCCCACCCCCAACCACTTTCCACCCTTGATGTCCATATGTTTGTTCTCTACATGTGTCTCAATTTCTGCCCTGCAAACTGGTTCATCTGTACCGTATTTCTAAGTTCCACATATATGTGTTAATATATGATATTTGTTTTTCTCTTTCTGACTTACTTCACCCTGTATGACAGTCTCTAGATCCATCCACATCTCTACAAATGACCTAATTTCATTCCTTTTAATGGCTGAGTAATATTCCATTGTATATATATACTACACCTTTTTTTTTTTTTTTTGCGATACGCAGGCCTCTCACTG